>UCOM01004244.1:0-13253 GCA_900474385.1 Ormyrus pomaceus
AAAATTTTGCCCCCCCCCCCCCCCCCAAGAGCGAATGGTAAAGAAATAAGGGACAATGAAAGCAGAAGGGTTTATAAAGGAAAAGGAAAATTAATGTTACGAGCAATAGAGCATTTTTTAAATACGATAATCAAAATTAAACTTGAGTATTAATTAATAAAATCGGTTAATACTTAATTTTGTAAATTTATAAAAAGAAATAAGAATTAAAAATTCATTTTTAATATACTCCTAATGAATATATACAAATATATAAGTATGGTTTTCTTTAAGCTGCATAAAAAAATGTAATTGTTTGTACCGTATTTCGCAGCCTAAATTATAAAGTAAAGAACCGAAAGTGTTTACTAACCACCTACCGCTGCCTGTCAAGAACAAAAAAGGTTAAGAGTAAACTGTACCCTAAATGTCCCATAAAAGTCTAGGAAAGGTAAAATCAGAGGTCTCGAGAGCTCTCTCAAGGCTTTCTCTCCCTTTCACCACTATTTTTCCTTCTACCCTAACGTGAACAACAAACGTAATTGTTGGGTTTTCCTCAAGATGAGAACAGTAGTTAAAATTTCACTTTTTTCGTTAGAGAAAGACAGTTTAATCTTTAGATCAAGCGTCATTTGTCTAATTTAAAAAACTTATAACTTTGAAACTGTAATAAACATTCAAAATTTGAAACAGACAATTTGAATCAATAAAAAAGATTTTAAATAACACTTTAAAATAAAGAAGATTGAATGTAATATTTTTTTCTAAATTAGAAACTAATTTTTTGTTACATATAATACTATTGTAATAATTAAAATCTATGCAGCCGCTTCGTGCCTAGCAAATCCAATCTCCTCTAAAAAAATAAGGAACTTCTTTAAAAATAAGTCCATTCCCACATACACGCGCGCGGCCTGCAAAAAAATTTAATTTAATACCAACAACGTATAGTGAGATTACAAGGAGTCTCCGGGCGAAAATGCAATCTCCCTTTTTTCGAAAGTGATTAGACTTTGGAGTTGAAGAGAATCGCTTGCGCAACGTGTGTGCTAGACGTGCCTTTCGCCATCGGAGCAAAGAGAAACTGGAAGTTAAAGAAGGGAGAAAAACCGATGCGGAGGTCTATATGAAAAGAGTCCCGTAGGTAATTTCTGGCGAAGTAGGGCGAGCGAACGGAAAATCAAGCAGGTGCAGCGGAAGCGGCTGCTGCAGCCACGGGACCTGATCCGCAAGGCATCCAACGACTTAGAGAGGTTCCCGGAAGAAAAGGAACCCCTGCATTTTTAGGCGCCGAGGCTGCTGCGCGCTACCTGTCTACGAGTGCTTCTTGGAAAAAAGTTAATCAGTTGACACTGCACTGTAGGTATTTCGTACTAAAACTGTGAAAAATGAGGCACCGAACGATGAAGACTTTTTGTCTAACAGATTAAATACTTTTTGCTTTTTCAACTTGATCTTAGCCTAGGAATATGAATATTTGTATTAAATGACTGATCGAATAGAACTATAAAAGAGTTTTTATTAAAAGAAGCATAAATTTGAAGATTTGCATGGTAAATTTCATTAAGACTTCATTGCGTACACTAATAACAATATTATTAAAGTTAATGTGCTGGGAAAAAATATATTAAATGTTAATTTTAATAATAACTATTATACACTATACAAAAATAGAAAATAAACAAATTTTTTAAACTTTTGAACTTTAAAATATTAAATGAAATATATAATCGATTCAAGTAAATTAAATAACAAAAGTTTTTATTTAGTTGTTATTTTTCTTGTTAAATTATGTAAAATTTAGTTTAGAATCTAAATATTTTTAGTGTTATGAAAGATTTTTATACAAATTCAGAAATTTATACTTTTTACTTTTAAAATAAATTACTATTACCCTCGCACAAAAATTTTTAACAATAAAAAGAAATTTCACTTCTATTAATTATAAACAAAATTAATACAACATGGCATTTGACAAATATTAAATTTTATGTCTATAAATTTAAAGAAAAAGAAAATATTTAGTACCTTACGACTATTATGATGTAAACTATTCGCTGTACATGGTGGAATTCGTGGAAATCCATTAGGAATCTCATGCATGATGAACATTTTTGATGATGGTTAAATTGCGTTAAAATTTTACACCAGTTTATCTACACTCTCTCACAAGCACAAATTAAGAAACTGAAATGAAAAGAACCTTATGCGTTTTCAAAATAAAATATTGTAAATGAGAAAAAACATGTGATACCATCGTTGCCAATTGCAATAGTTTTGAAAATTAATTTATAATTTTGAGATTTGTTAATTTAATTTAATTTTGATTTGATTTAATTTAATATTGATACATTTTGAAAAAAAAACATTTAAGTTGAAAAAATCCAAGCATTAACTTTAATTTATATCATTGCTATTAAATATAAAATTCAAGTATCTCATTACTATTAAAAATAATTTTAATAAATTTTAAATTGTAAATTTCAAAATAAAAAATAGTTTGACTTTTACAAAACGCAAGCATGAAGACTGTGTATAACTGTATATTATTGAAACAAAATGACAATAATGAGAATATCGATTCTGACAGTATTAATATTCAAAAACAAAAATCAACTGAGCGTGCAGGCAAAGCGAGTTTCTGAAAAGAAGCTACGCATGCGTACAGAAAGATGGCCTACCACGAGGCGGGACGCCTGACGACGGTATATACTTTGTATTCTGATGTACACTCGCAGAAGCGAGACAGAGGGAGTCTGAGAAGGCGCGCAGTGTATCTCGGGCTCACGGCAATGGCAACGAGGCTCACGTGTTTTCTATCTCTCTCGGCTACTTTCGCAGCGCGTGATTCGACACCGTCGCGCTGTTTTTCTCTCTCATACTTCGCAGAAAGCCACTTGGTGATTCTCAATTCAGCGTATACCGGTGCACCATAACCTTGAAGTCACGTTTAAATTTTTTATTATAATAAAAAAAGCAAACAAGTATTTCTCTCACTGACGGATTGAACACCCGCGTTAAAATTTGAAGAAACGCACGTAAGCAGGAAAGTGTCGAATCGACGCACTGACATAACCTCAAATTTAATTCGCAGTTTAAATTATACGTACAAATACGACACTGTAACTCCTGTCCTTTCTGTCGACAAAGGATTGTCAGAGGCCTTTTCGCCTAAACTGACTTCAGCCAACTATTTAAATTTACAATTACAGCTTAAAAGATTCACTGACATTGAAAACACAACTGTTTGAACGTGCAAAATAAGGCAAAAGTAAACTGAGAGCTGTGCTGTGCAGACTGCAGCTGGAACGAAGAAACCAGTCGAACTGACGGAGTCGAGCGCGCCGTTTTTACGATCAGCGCCACTTTCGTGCAAGCCGGAGAGAGAAAGAGAAAGAGAAGGAGAGACAGAGACAGAGAATAGACTTCGAGGAAGGGCAGTTGTCGAGTCGAGGCGTCTGCCAGCGTGACGTCGTGGGTTTAAATGTGTTAGTTCGGCGCATTATTGGACGTGCCCGAATCGCAAAAAAAAAAGAAAAAAAATGTATGAACACACACCGGGCGGTGCAGAGCGTTTACATACACTCACGTGTGCACACGCGAATCCGAAACGGCTAACGCTCGGCGCGCAGTTCTGCGAATCTCGCGTGAGGATGGGATAGGCTAAACAATGAGAGTTCCGCACAGTCGGCAGATTATCGAGATCGTCTTTTTTTTCGCGCTCGCCTCGCATTCGCGCGTGACCGGTGTAATGTGTACCGTACACGTAGGTGTATTTTTAGGAATTCGGCGCTCTCTGACTCTTAGTCGCCTCTGCATATTTTTCCCGGCCGCCTGAATATATTGACGGATTTTTTTAGTTGTACCTCGTATTTTTAGCGGATTCATGATTCATGAATGATTAATATTTTTATAAAAATTTATTTGCATTTTTATCTGCTGAATTTATTTGTAATTTAAATGCGTGTTAAAATGTTATTAATAGCGAGGATGTGTTTCTATTTATTTTATTCAACAATTGGAAATGTAATCTATTTAAAACTTCAATTAGCTGTACAAATAGATTTTTTAAATATTTTCGAACTGTCAGTTCTGTTTTACGTAGGAAGTTACAATTACGTAAGAAAAAAATTTTTAAAAAACAAGCTGCTGCATTTCAAATCTTAATGAAATAATGTATGCATGTAAAGAATAAACAGGTGTAAAACATTGCAGTATGCTGTTTAATCGACTGAAATAATTTCAATCAATATCATAATTAGCATTTTTATTATCCTAAAATTGAAAATGAAACTTCGTAAAACCGCTGTAAATATTTTGTAATAAAATCGCTAGTAGAATTTCTGTTATGCTTAACGACTGGAAGCGAGCTGTGAATTTTAAATGCGACGCTGAATTTTTTTGAAGCTCTTTTAATTACACAACACTGCGCAATGCCGCGCGTTAGAAAGCGTACAAATTTTTCCAGATGTTGCAATACAATCAGAAAATGTTCCGCTTACAGCTGGAAAAGATGAAAACGAAACTTTTTCTTTTTAAAACGTCTATTTATTATTTGAACGCAAAGCGTTGAAAAAATTTTCGCCTTAAAATAACATAAAATTCGTGAACAGGTGCCGTGAGATAATGAATTTTGAGAACTTTCTCACGTGCCGAACGAGAATCCCCACCAAAAAAAAAAGTAAACACCGTCCCCCCTTTCGCCGCAATTGCATTCTTGCCGGCGTTTGTCAATGAAAGTCCGCGCGGGGAGGTCCACAAAACAAAAAACAACGCCGTGCCGGCTGCTGAAAAAAAAGCAGCGAAACAAAGGAGGGTCGCGCACGCGGGAAAAGTAACGAGAGCCTCGCGCTAAAGAACGATAAAAATACAGAGCCGCCGAAACAGCGCTGCTGCTGCTGCTGCTGCTGCGTACGTGAAAATTCGCGGTGCACGTACGCACACATTGCGTGTACGTAAGTACGAAAAATGTTGCCGGGCCGCTTCGGCGAGCGCTTTCAGCGATAATATTCGCGGACACGTAGAGGCCATTAGAAGCAAGCGCGCGTCGATCCCCGCGGCCCAGACCGAGAGATAGTCGAGTGAAAGCAACGACAAGGACGAAAAGAGAGAGAGAGAGAGAGTCGCGTAATAAAAAGAAAAAAAGAGACCCGGGGTTGAGAAATAGCGGGGATTGCATGTAATGCTAAAATTAGTCGGCTACATTTAATTTCTGGCTTTTGGCTCGAAGTTTTTCGAGGATTAATGCATTTTTGAGGTTTTATGCCTTTTTTACGAGGGCACTTTTAGTAAAAGCGGCTACGATTAATATTCCGTGGATTTTATTTTCGGCGCGCTTCTTCTAATTGGCAGCAAAACTGCAATATTAATATTTTTCAGTTTTTTTTTTCTAAACAACCAAAACTAATTAAAACTATGATAAATCCACGATGCGAATTGCGTTTCCAATAGTTTTTATTGCATCGAGGCCTCCGATGCATCAATTCTAATTTGCACTGCTTTGCAAAAAACAAAAAAAAAATCTTTATCCCGCATTCAACACAGCCAAAATCCCCGCAAAAAACGCCGGGCCCAGCAAGCATAGTATAGCAGCCTTGCCAAGAAGCAGCCCGTAAGCTCTTGCTGATCGAGCATATTTCCCGGCAGCATTCACAGGAATTTCCCTGCGACCGGCGCCTCCCTCGAAACGGTTTATTTATCCTGCGGGACTCGATACACATTAAACGCGGGCTCTTATCGGGCGCGACTCTACCTCAACCCTTTGCCGAGGAGCAGGAATGAAGCGACAACTCGGCAGGATTTTCCTGAAACTGACGTATACGTACTGCGCGCCTAAGTAATTAAAACGCTCGTCGCGTTTCCGCGTCCTTTTTAATCGGCGGCTGCAGATCGTAACGTAAAACAGTACAAGTTAAATTCATCGAAAAACGGTTGGAAAAGCACTCGATCCTCTCGCGAAAGCGCGGCTTATTTAAACACAAAAGCGAGAAGCCCGCGAGTAAGCCAAGAATAAACGCGGAGTCCGCATCATAAGCCGACGTTTAAAACCATTTGTTTATCTCCGTGGCAAGCGGCCAAAGTCTTATCTCGCGGCGACGGCGGCGGCGGTCCGGGGGAGCCCTTTTCGGGAGAGAATCTGCAGTTGCCGCGCCCCGAGAGCTGATGCTCGCGGATAATCGTCGCGCGATTGTTTTGCAGGAGGCTTTTAAAGCAGCCGACGGGACCCGCACGCCCAGCCTTTTATTACGGCAGCCAGCTGAGGAAAGGGGGGGGGGGAGAGATACGGGAGCGCAAAAACTCTTTTGAGGAACGACAAGTTTCGCCTCGGAAGCGGAGGCTTTGTCGAAATAGCAGATAATCCTCTGGCTTTTTGAAATTTACTTTGCTCCCGCCCTGCTTTGCGTGGCGGTAGTTTTGAGGAGGCAAAGGAATTGGTTGGGACGCGAGAAATAACCGAATAAAGGGGAGAGTTTCGAGATCGATAAGTGCGATGTTTGAAGTAACTAAGAATTATCCCTGAACAAGTTTGGAAAAGATTAAAAACTACTTAAAGAAATTGTAATGAAAGTGTACGCACTACAAGTGGATAGCAAAGCAGCATTGAAGCAGAAAAGTTTAGTCGTTAAAAAAATTTTCGACCATCAAGCCCAGAAAAGAAATGAATTAAAAGTTCGCCCCGGCAAGTTTTATTCACAACAGAAAGTGTCGAGAAAACTTATAATTCGCATTTACAGCTCTCACGTCGCTCCTCCCGGTATAATTATTTATTTCCTCCATCCGGGGGTTCGCGACAATTCCGATACTTTTTAATTCCTCAAGAGAAGGAGAGAGAGAGAGAGAGAGAAAGGACAAAAAAAAATGCGTCGTTTTATCGGCGCATCCCAGACAAAGGCCATTTATTCACGAAATCTCCGAAGGCACATAAACGCGCAGCCTCGTAAAGTAAGATAGGCAGCGGCGATTATAAACGGAAGAGAGAGAGAGAGAGAGGGAGGCGAAACAAAGCGCTCGCCGGAAAAATTCCGCCTTCGCCAATCGCGCGAAAGATCCCTTATCAATTAGCATTCGCCGCGGCGGCGAAATTTCAATTTCCCCTCGGGGCCGCGCGCGCGCGACCGCGGTCTTTAATCGTTACGAGGCGCGCGCTTTTACGCTCGCGGCTCCCTTTTTACGCGACGCGTTATAAAAGAAACGAAAGGGGGGGACACTTTTGTTCGACGGCTGCGCCGCGCGTTTTGTTTCGGATTATACGAGTGCTTGAGATTCCGCGGGCGGCTAATGGCCGCGGCTTGATTGCGAGAAGGAACGGCGCCGCGAGCTTTACGTCGGCTTCTTTTTTCGAGCTTAACGCGCGACGGCGAGCCGGTATTGCCGAGGCTTTTTATGCACTCGGGGGTTTCGGAATGGGTGCAAGGATTCTTCGGGCGTTCGATTTAACGCTAGACTTTTTTGTGTCAATCAATTTTGATTCGAGGCAACTGCCGGGAAAAGGCGCGGAGCTTCGGCGCGAATTTTATATCAGGAAGGTGTTCTTTTGTAAATTAATTAATTAAAAGCTCGCGCAAAGAGCTTTTGTAGTTACGGTAAAATTTAGCGCTGGCTTTTTTACATTCCCATTGAAATATGTATTAAACGCATCAAAGCCGGAAAAAGTATTCCTTTCTCGCTGAGTTTACAAACGCTGCTACTTCGACTTGGTCTCTAATTTTTTAATTAATTTGAGCACCAGTGCGCATCCGTTGCTGCTCGCTGCAGCGGTCAAAGTAAGTAATGGACAGGCTTATAGCATCGGCTACTTTGAGTGCTGTTTACAGAAACATTCCGTTTTCTCTATTTTTTTTTTTTTTTTTTTTTTTTTGCGACGGAACGTTAATTTTATTTCAGTTCAAATATTGTAATTTTAATTCAAAACATTACGATAACTCTGCCGTAGCTTTAACGTCTGCCCTCTTGTAGCGAATGATCAACCTTTTGTTAATAAAGATATTTAATTTCTGAACAGGAAATAGAATATGTAATTGGCACAATTATCGGGAAAATTCACTATATTAAAACTTTCATGTCAGTTGAATTGATATAATATTTTGCAAGTGCTTTGTACGTGCGAAAGATTCGTTACGTGAATATGTAACACAAATTAATTAAAAGATATTTCTCGTTCGAAGGCAGGCAAAAGAGAAATTTTAAACAGCCGATTATTAAAAATGTAATCGAAATTCCGATATCCCCGATAATTATCTGCGAATTCCCACATTGCACAGGATCGCGATACAGGTGCATTTACGTCATTTACAGCATATGCTTTTACCTTTAAAAGCAAGCATCAAACGGGTCAAAAAGACTTAAGCTCTCTCTCGTCAACGGCGGGATTAACGGTCATAAAATTCCCTTTCCAATTCGTTGCACTTTGTCCCGGCGATACATTTAGCTCTTCTGTTTAAAACGTAAATTGCAAAGTCCTCCTGGGTGATATCTGACTAGCGATCGACGAGTAGTTCACTGCAGAATAGTTCTGCTTTGCGTGTGCGATTAGTAAAAGTTTTTTTTAATAAGAGCGACCCTTTTACTGTTAATAGATTCAATCCCCTTTTCATTAAAAAAGAAAAAAAAAATGATGAAAAAGGAAATGTTGTATTTCCCGTAATTGTTAATTAAAAATTCTTTTTCCCATACAATGAGGCGCATTTCCACTTGTATCCTCGGGGGAGAGCAGAGCGATACACAATCACTTATTACCCATCAAAATCGAGGAAGGCTCCTGCATAAAGTCTCGTTACGCGAAATATTATTCATCCGCAGCTCCATACAACTCATGAAGCAGACGCTCTCGAGTATTACGCGCGAACGAACGCGCCTTTCAGCGCAGCAGCAGCGGCGGCGGCGGCGGCGGCGGCGGCGGCGGCAGCAGACGCGCCTGACGTTTTGTCGTCGCACTTGGTCGTCTAGTTGTTTTATATACCTCTAATGAGGCCGTCGCCGTTGCGAAAATGGAGCGCGACGGCGAAATAAGGCGACGGCGGAAGAGGAGAAACGGGGACGGAAGCTGCGATGCTGGTTCATCGGGGACGGAATATTATGCAGCTAACGGCGCGCAGGAAGGGCTGCAGATTTTTCGAATCGCTCAATTTTTACCGTAATGAGTCGTTAACCCCACTGCTGTGTGCGGAGGCCTTGCATCGCTCTTGTTTCAGGCTCAAATTGATATTAACAATTAGGTTAAAATCTGCCTGCAACCCGTAGCCCGGCAATTCGGTGTGGATTAATATTACATTTGCTAATTACAACGTTTCACGTTAATAATACCAGCGTCAATGCTTAATTCAATACATGTTATACTATCGACTGCTATTAGATTGAGTAATAATGAATTAATTTATCTTTGCACGTACACGCTGCCACTAGTCGTTTTATCAATATTATTATTCCTCATCAGTCAGGCTCGAAATTTAATCAAACGATCAGCCAATTTTTGGATTCATCAACGCACCGAAGTCGATTTCCCTCGCAGGCTGTATCGGCGCACGAATCGCGCAAACCCCCCCCATCAAACATCTTTCTCTCGACAGAGGCTTTCCAGTGCTATTCCTCCGCCGCGGGCCCCATAATTCACGAAAGTGAGAAATATTCATTAACAAAAATGATGAATGGAGAAAGACGGGCCGATGCTTGCCAGGAAATCGACTTCCATCGGGAGATGCGATCTATCCTCCCTCGCAAACCGACCTGCACAGCAGTCGTCGTCCTCCTCCTCCGCGGAACAATGGACGCCGACAGAAGAGAGCGATGGAACTTTCGAGGGAGAGAGAGAGAGAGAGTCGTGTGTGCGAAGCTTCGTCCGAGTTTAATTAAACCGCGGCAAAAAGCCGCGTCGCCGCCGATCGATCTTTCGGCGCGAAAAGTTCCGTCGGCCTCCGCCTTCGGCTGGCACGGATTACGAATTAATCCGACGCATTTTACACGGCGAATTATGAATTTTATAAGCGTTAAGTTAATGCGCGGACTCGAGAGATTGCGTAATTAAATACATAAACGATCGCGAGAGCGCTTATTGCCCGTGTTGTTGCGTGAAATATTTCGGTTTTCGCCCGAGTGTACGGCGCGGCGCGCGCCTCGTATTACGATAACTAGACGCGCGCGAGGTGTATTTAATTAATTATGTAATTTCGATGTGGATTACGCGGACTTTTGAGGGGAGCGCGCGTATGACCCGGGCAGGAGAGGAATAGAAGTATGAAATTTAATTATAAATGGACGCCTGGATTTCTGTATATCGAAATATTTTATCAGCACTAAATGGAATAAGCGCAATAATGCACGCTGATTAATTTGGCATGTAAAAATAATAAAGAATAAAATATATCGGAATGAATTGTACGACTCTAGACGAGCGAATAAAAGAAGAGAAAAATCCTTTAAAAGCACTGTCCCGTTGAATATTTAATTTTGTCTCTTGGCTAATTTCGTCTCAATTTCAGGTCGGAGCGGTGATTGCCTTTGACGCGACGGCAAAGGTACTCGCTCGTGCGCGCGGCGGCGGCTACGGCGGCGGCGGCGGGCTGCCGAAAAAAATCTCGTCGCCAGAACGCGGCGAAAAAGGGCGCGCACAATGGCGGCTGAAAAAGGCTGTCAGTCACGCATCGACAATGAACTGATTAGAATGGACGAGCACGAGCCAAAGTGACGCGTCCGGCTGGCAAATAAGTTGTGCCGCGAGCATATCATCGATTCCTTTCTTCTCTTTTTTAATTTCGTTTTATTTGACGTCGATTCGATTGGTTCTCCCCCCTCCCCTTCGCTCTCTCTTTCTCTCTCCGCGCCTCGCTTTTGAATTCGTTGTTCCGCAAAAAAAGTTGACATTTCTCGTTATTGACTTTTGAGCGAAATAGAAAAAACAAGAGGGCACTCCTGCCCTGTAAATGCAGTTTATTAAACACAGTATTTCATCGTTACGCCGAGCGAAGACTGAAATTCTGACCGGGATATATGTAGTGTAATAAATAAATGAATAGCCCCATAAATATACGATATTTATTTATATAAAGTTATAACGGAATTATTATGGAAAAATCGATAACGTCTCGTAAAATTTATTTACACATTTAAAAATAATGACTTGCCGCTAAAAATAAACTCGGCGCTCTTCCGCGCGTGCAAAGTTCTTTTAAGCGCTTATAAACCGAGCGCAATAAAAATCTCACCCTCGAGAACAAATCATTTTTCAATAAATAAAGCACTCTCAGAGAGTCCAGCCAAATTGAAACTCGAATATTCGACGCCTTTACTCTCGAGGCAATTCTTACCTCGCCGCACGAACGAACGTTTAATCAAGTGTTTCGCCGACGTCGCGCCGCGCAATTCCAGACGTACGCAGACTAGATTCGAAGAATAATAACCAGTCGAAAAGTAACTGCAGAGCGCGGCGCTGTAGCTCTTAATTAATTTGAAAGTGGCGAAAAAAAAAAAAATTCAATTACACCGGAGAGGTTAGGTGAAATACGTTATACTTTTGTCTGATGAGGTAGGCAATTGAAAAATAATAGAAAGCCCCTTTTCTCGGCGCTTTCATGGCCGACGCCGGAGGGCCATTTCCCGGGGGTGACTCGAGAGTTCGCCGATAAAAAAGCACAAAGAATCGTAGTAACTGCTGTGTCTTTTCTCCGACTCCCCTGGCCGAGCGCGAAAAAGAGATGGAAAAATAATGGCTTCGCCGCGACGGAGGAGGAGTGTTAAATGAAATTTATTGGGCGGCTTGGGAAGGCTCTTTAAAAATTCAAAATTTCGCGTTATATTTGAATAATTTGAAAATGCGCGTTACGCGGAATTAGCCTTTATATTTATATTATCGAGTTAATTGCGCGCGCAGATAGATATCGCACTTCTGAACTGACTAGGATTTTAATTAAACTCTTACACGTCCAATAATTTCGCGAGGTATTTAAAAAGGCCGATTAATCATCGCACCGGAAAGAATTCGATATAACGGTGGAATTTATTTCATAAAATGAACGAGTTTACTCAATAAGCTAGTTTTTCCTTTAAAGCAGCCAGGGTGGAAAACTTTTTTAACGGTTTATGGAAACACACTACACTTTGCATTATGAGTTGACTCAGCGTTATAAATTTATTATGGGTTGCCTTGTATAGTAGAGTGTAATTTATATTTACGCGGGTTTCGGCGTGTAATTTTATAAAAATTCTTTCTTTTTTTAAGGAAGTTATTTCACTTACTCATTACGTGGAAACTGCGGTATTTTAATAGAAACTTACCTGAAACAGAAAAGCAAGCAAAAAATGAATTATTGTACGTTACCTGCAAATTATTTTAATAAAGCTAATTAAAAATAAAGATTTTTATAATTATAGTTTCAACTTAATTCTAAAGTTACACATTCTTATTACAACAGCTTTCTTATCTACATTTTCTATTCCGAGAAATCGATCGTAAAGAAACCCGTTCGCAATTTTGTTTTAAATACCAAAGAAAAAAACTGAGATAAGGCCGAAGTAAACAAGGGAGTCGAATGAGAAATCCGCCGACGGAGACGGAAGCAGGGAAGACGTCGCCAGCCGCAGGTGTCAAGCTCGTGAGCTCGGTCCGTTGAATTTTCCCAAAGCTCATCCGGAATTGACGCGCGCGCGCGAAACACGCAATAACCAAAAACAAACGCGGGATTTTGATGTCGGGAGGAGGGACGACGAAGGGATTTGCGGCAAAGCCGAAGACTGCGGAAGCGCGTAGGGTCGAACAAAGGAAATTCCGTGGAAATCCCGCGTGTTTATCCTGCGGCGCGCTAAAAAATTAAATTATTCGCGCGAGTGAAGTGCCTGTCGCGCGAGAATTGATTTTAAGGGAGCTGATAAGGGAAGCGTCAGATTTTTAGATCGTGAGATCTCATTGGAGTTGGTAATTTTTGTTAAAAAATTTTAATTTAAGTAAAAAGTCTCTAAGTTTCTTTTATATCAAGAGTTTGCGTTTTTATACGTCGAAAAAAAATACCGCAAAAATCAAAGCCAACTCCAGATTTTCCGCCGCTAAAATCCCCAAAACGAATACCGCGCAAATAAAACTAAAAGTTTTCGAATAATTCATTAGCAAACGGAAGCGCGGTCAGCAGAACTGAGTTCCCGTTCAAGGCACTTAAATAAGCGGACTAAATAATAGCAGGCAGAAGCGGCAGCGAATTAACGTCAGGGGCGCGCAGTTTCGGGCTATCCGCGACATAAGTGTCTAATCAAGCGGCAAAGTTTTGCCCCCCTCCTCCTCCTCCCTCTCC
>UCOM01004245.1:0-13275 GCA_900474385.1 Ormyrus pomaceus
GGGGGGGGGGGGGGGGGGGGGGGGGGGTCGAGGGAGGCAAAAAGCGCGACGATGAATCGCCCGAACGAATAGATTCCGGTCCCGGCCGAAAAGCTACGAGGAAAAGGAGAAGCCAATCATTCAAGGGGATTTCACATTTTTAGCGGAAAATTCACTCGAGTATTCTGATGGATTGAGCGATATCGCTTCTGCCGAAAAAAAATTTTATTATTCTCTCATCGATCGTCGCGTAAGACCTGGAAATGAATCTTTTTCAATATTTCACCAACTGGCAGTGTTTATTTAATTACTTACACGCGCATTTTTCGCCAAACGAAATTTAGAGATACAATTGAAAAAGATAGCATTGTGAACTCCGTTTGAAAACGAAACCCTCTCGATTTCATACTTCTAGCGTAGCAGCGTTGATCAGCCCTATTATTGCCGACGCTTCCATTCGCTCTAAGTAGAAGCAGTCGCGCTTTTGTCAGACACGCGCCGAGCGCCGCGTTCCTTTTTTTTTCGCGACTCCTTTTCCTTTTTCTCCTCATTCTCGTAAATTTTTCAAGAGACGCACGAAACGAACGTCTCTTCTTCGCGGCGCGCGCGCCGTTAGATCTTGAGAACGTGCCGAGCTTCGATAATTGCGAGCGGAGGCACACCGGTGCGAGAAAGGCGACGCGCGCCTTGCCTAGTGATTTTTTTCGAGGAGCTTCGTCGCGCAGTCGATTCAAAGATAGACAGCTTTCGCTCGCTCCGTTTTTTTATTATATATTCTGCTAATTAATTGTTACGTGGAAGGTAAGAATAGTTTTTTCGAAATAGCCGACTTCGAATTCTCGACATGTTTTGTACTTAATATAGACGTTTGGAATTTTAGTTATACTTTTTATAATAGTTTAATATTCAATTTGTTTTTGGAAATCGACTTTCTAATAAATAAAGATTTATTGTCGTTTATTACAACATTTTTTAAAATGTTTAATTTCGTTCATATGATTTTATACAATTCAGCGTACAAAATTAATATTTGAAAAACAACCAAACTGGATAATTTACTAATACCAAAAAAGTTAAATATCTTTTAGATAAATCAAAAAGTAGGAAACGTCGGCTGCTGAATGTGGTGTTAAAGCTCAACTGAAAACTTCTAAACAGCCGTAAAAGGAAACGTGAAAATGCTCTCAATTCAATGCGAAGGAAAGCTGCTTATCTCCGGTCCCATTCTCAAGATCCAAATCGCTTATGATCCATCGCTTCTTTATCTCCTTATACCCTTTTTCCACGCGCGAAATAATCATAACCTTTTCTTCTATTTTCTCTTCTGTTTACAAGCAAGCAGCGCTTTAAACGTTTTCGCGATTCCGGACATTAAAGCGATATGTTTACGTAAAATTGAAGGTAACTCGACAAAAATTAGCAGTTCTCCACCCACAAAAACATTTACAGCGCAGCGTCGCAATCGTTCGCGGTTCTTCTCCGTCGAAGTGGTCGTCGGTTCGCGTCCAATTCTTACAAAGTGCTGCTCTCGGGGATGACCGTCTTCGTCGTCGTCGTCGTTCGAGTAGCCAACGGGGATCTCTAGAACGTCGACTACCAGTGGTAAGCGTCGAGCTTCGAAGGCGCGTTACTGCTTTCCGGACAGGGACTGATGCTGCCGCACCACTTGGTCTCTTTCAGGGGTGGACAAGCCTGGCCGCCTCGGCGCGGTTTTATCACGACCTTCCGCGTCCTCTGGGTCTCCCCGACCCCGCAGCTTCGACTGCAGGCACTCCAGGCGCCCCAGTCGCCGACCTTGCAGTCCCTTGGTGGCCCTGTAATCAGGTGCAAATAAAGCGTGTAGTAGTCTGACGGTTTCGCGTAAGCTCGGGAACGAAATTGTTTCAGATCTTTTTGCGTAAAAAGGAAAGCAATTTACTTTTATCGTAAAACGTGGAAATGAAAAAGAATATTTCTGCGAAGTAACTTTCGGCAGATATTATGTTTTGACTATTTATTTGGCTGATAAAAAAGCAAAAAGGATCATGCAATTTTGAAAGTTATTGTGGTCCACATAAACTTATCGATATAGCAGTTTGCCATGTCTCTTGCCTTATTTTAAGTGTTACTGCTTAAGTAAGGAATGCCCACCTTATTTTCAAAATAATTTTTTATTCTATGAAAAATGGCCTTTTGAGGTAGATAGATGTACAGAATTCTTTTTTAATTATTGTTTTTTGAAAGTTAGTCAAGTTTATCGTACGTCTGTTCAGGTTAAAAGTTAAAAACTTTCTTTTAAACAAGTTTCGCATGAAAAAGTGCGAATCCACGAGATATATTCCAGAAAATTTTTAACTGTATCTGAAAGGTGAATTATATTACCCAGAAATTATTTTGCTCCCCTTAAGCAAACTCTGTTTTATTCACGAGACAATGTATAAACCTAAAACATTGCTATCTTTTCTAAAAAAAGTTGCTCAAAAGTTTCTCAAACTTTAAACGCGTGTAAATAAAAATAAGCTTCGAAATACTGCCGGAAAATATTCCGCTTGGTAACGACACAATTAGGTAAAGTTGCTTTTGTAACTTTTGTAAATGCAGCCCACATATATTTAAAAAAAAAGTTTTCCGCTTTGTCGATTATTTGCCCGGTAAACACAACAGCCGGCCGTAATTCGACGTTCCGTCCCGAAAAAACGTCTGAGAATAAAGAGAATTTTCCTCGAGCGAGCTAAATAAAGCTCGAAATACGCCGGCGCGGTAAATAAATAAAGCCGCGCACCTGGTGCGCGCGTTGATTTCGCGAGGGGGCTACAGTGCAGGTAGCCCATCTCGCACGCCGCGCCAACTTGCCCCACGGCATCAGAAATTCCTTACACTCTCCCGTCTGCAATCTGAATCAGGCCCCTACCCGCGACAGCCGATTCCAGCACTTACTTTCGCTCGGGAGAATCGTCGTAGCCGCGCCGAGCGTTCCTGCACTGGCGGTTCCCATTTCCCTTTTTCTCCCTGTCCCTTACCTCTCTCTCTCCCCCTGGCCCGTTCCAAGCGCGCAGGAATATAACCGCAATCTCCTTTGCCGATCCCACGAGGAAAGTAGGGAGGGAGGAGGCCGAGGGGAGTGAGATTATTGCGGACGTCGAGACGCCGAGCTGACTCGGTTCGAAAGCAAAAATTGAAGAAGGAAAGGATCGATGGACGATACTGTCTGCTGTATAGATATATATGTCACGAGAGGCGAACGAGATTAAGTTATCTAAAGAGATTCAATGTCAATATTGTTTTGACGCTTGGTTATATAATCGGGGAAAGTAATAAGCGGTATTATTATCTCGCGATGGAGAGTAATGAACATTGTGCTTTTTTCTTACTTAAAGTTAAAATATTCATAAAATATTAATTTAATACGTTAAAGTTGGTATCGGGACGCGAGGAGGCAAACCGTATTACTGTGATTTACCATCCAATATCGAAGATTTTGATGGCTCTTAAGAAAAGACGCAAAGTTTGCAGCTTTTAAGGGAACTCAAAAAGGAGACGAGGAGAACGGTAGGTTGAAGGGTAGAGATAAAGGCCTAAGAAGAGAGCAGGAAAGAGAGACACAGGGACAGGCATTGGAAGAACGTCAGATTGCGAAAATACAGTCCCTTTGATCCGTCACGCGTTAAATATGGCTATTGAACGAGCTTGCCGAGCAGGTTAACTTCTATAAATAAAAAATTAGAGAGAAAAAGTGAGCGTTCCCTTGTGCCTCGGTCGTACAAAAGAATTGGCCAATAAGCGCGATGAAGATGCCTTTTGTAATATCAGATTTCTCCGAATAAAAGGTTTGATTTTGTGGATTCATCGGTGCGTAAGTATTGCTTTCTGCATTTGAAGTATATCACTATAGTGTGCACGTACAGGGAACAGTAACAATACGGTTGAAAAGAGCTAGTTTTTATTGCCAAAATAGGAAAGAGGAAACTGTGTAACTATAAATCTTTTGAAAAAAAAGCGTCAATTCTGAAAAAATAATACACTCGAATAACCCGATTATGTTACTGGTACAACGTTCGATACCCGCGTCCTTGTTTGTAACCACAATACAAGCTCATCTCGCGCGGGGATAAACAATAAACGCCTATCCGTCGATTAATCGACATAAAAACGTTTCGCAAAAAATGGAAGCCGATGCTCTCTTTCGCTTGTTCAAGTATTGTATCGATTTTGAACCTGTGAAATAGGAGAGTGTGTTTGTAAATAATTCGACAATAACTTGCAACTTTATTCATATTAAATTATTAATTATTAAACGTAAAATAAATTTTCATTGAGCAGGAAAGTAAATAAATATGGGTTTTGAAATTTATTTATTTTTTAAAATGTTATTGAAAAATTTGGAAACTGTTCTATTAATTACTCAACTTTTGTGTCAGCTGCGAAATCTTAATAGATTTTAAAAGTGATATACACCTTTAGCAACGTCTATGAAAATAAAGTTTGAACCAAATACAATTCAACGTATTCGAATGGCAGTTGACTTTATAAGAAAATCACTTCCTCAAATAGATTTTTGTTGAGAAACTTTGCAGAATCGATAGCTTACAATCTAAATTACTTAACCCAGAAAACTAAATCGACAATCTGAAGAAGAAAGTGAACGAAAATACTTACGAGTCCTCGGGCGTTTTCCTTTAGCAACGACTCGATGATGTTTAGTTCGGTACCTACGCTGGTGCTCGATCGAGTTGCTCGTAATATTTCTCCATGCGTGACTTGCTTCGACAGCGGAAGTCGAGGGGTTTGTTCCGTTGACGATTTTTCTTTGTATATCTTCGAAGATCTGAGCCTTCTGTGCTTCCGCGTTTACTCGATTTGTCTGATAATATGGCCACGATTGGAAATGCTGCTGCTGCTTGACATCCGACTGGATCAGTCGGACTCGTTCCGTCGGTAGAGGTAAAGACGTCGACGTTGTCGTTGGTGGTTGTTGCTGCTGTTGAGGTGGTGCAACACCTCGATTGCGTTGAATATTTGTGTATGACGAAGCGATGCTATCTATTATTGCAGCTTTATTGTCCCGTCCTTGGGCCGTCAACTGTTGTTGCTGATCTCTGCTGTTGTTTGGAGTCCAGTACCTTTAAGTTAAGAAAAAAAAAATGTATTTGCTATATGATAAAGAAAAGCTTAAGGTTATTGCATACGCAAAGATTTTTGTTTCCTCCTAGAGGAAGTTTTGTGATAGTAATTTTTAGAGTTTTTGTAATAACAATTTTTTGACACATATAGTAAAATTTATCATATTCTTATTTTACTTCTTATTTTACTTTTAATAATACCAAATTGGTCGTATAAAATTTGTATAAAATTTCAATAAAATCATTATTTTGTGTCACCTTATTCACAGATTTCATTGAATCGTATACGGCTAGAAAGTGTCCAAAACACAAATCCATGTCACACTGCAGATTTTTGCTTTCTTATAGAGAAAGCTTTGGAATGGATAATTTTTCGGTTTTTATATTTTGACGTAGAAGTACATATTAAGGTTCATAGAGCAGTCTAAAGAAGTAGATTTTAAAAAATGTCCGGACGTATGTAAGTATGTATGTACTATGTTCGTACTTCCCCCTTAATTTACTTTTAAACGATGCCGCACAGTGGTTATTTTTCGAAAAAAAAGTTTTATTTAAAAAATGATGTTGCCAGGTTTTTTCATCTATTAAATTCGAATATGACCTTAAAAAAAAAAAAAAAAAAAAAAAAAAACTACTAAAAACAGTAAATTGGTAACTTAGTAAATTATGTATAAAAGCATTAAATTATTGGCGTAATTTTAGTTCATGAGATTCATGTAAATATGATTGAAATTAATTTAAATATATTAATAAATATTTATATAAATGTAGTAGTTTACATGTGTAACATCTATATATTATGTATTTAAAATTTAGATGATTTATAAAATTCAAAAATTTGATTAATTAGAAACATATTATTTACGTTTTATTATTTCTGATAATAATTAATCATCGTCTGACTCAGAATCTAATGAATCTATATTT
The DNA here is from genome assembly GCA_900474385.1 of Ormyrus pomaceus. Classification (NCBI taxonomy): domain Eukaryota; kingdom Metazoa; phylum Arthropoda; class Insecta; order Hymenoptera; family Ormyridae; genus Ormyrus; species Ormyrus pomaceus. Next base: position 6,006 of record UCOM01004245.1, read on the forward strand.
TGTTCATTATTTCTGAAGTCTTCGGTCGTTCTTTTCTTCGTTTTTCTTCGGATAATATTCGATAAAGTTATTACTGGATCAGACTGCCGTAATCTATTTAAAATGCCACTTTTTGTTTAAGTTTTAGATGATTTCTGGCTTTATCTTCTCCTACACAATTTACAGAGCTTGTGAGGGTTCCAAACTTCTTCGGAAAAATATCCTACTGTAACAATACAGCTATTATGTTTTTTATCTCTTTATTTTTATTTTACGTAAGAAGCCCGTATTTTGTGTACTAAAGAAATGTAAAGTTACGCTGTTTTGCAGGTAACGATCCCGCGCATACTATAAAAACGTTCCTTTGTTTTGGTAATACTGCTATTTCAGTTAACATAAAACAAGGAAGCGGAGCAACTTAGCTTGTAAGGGGGAGCTGCACTGACAATTTTTCTTAGTGATACAAGTGTGAGCACTTTTGTCAATAAATGCAATTCGTAAATATAGCATAATACTTGTGATTATTTTGAAGAGCGCAGATTGACGCAGGAAGACTTGAAAGTTTATTATACGGGGCATATTTCTCAATAGTTTCCCGCTTCACATTTCGGGGATTTGGATAATTGAGGATAACATTTTTGTTTTGTACAACTTATATAAATAATGCTTAAAAATTGTGATATTTTATGGTTATGTGTAAAACCTAAAATTAGAGAATATTTTCAATCTTTGATACGTAGAAACTTTGTTTATGATATATATTTAAATAAAAGAATATTTTGGATTTATACTTTACAGGAATAAATTTTAATAAATTTTAATTTTTAATAATATGAGTAGTCGTTAAAATTGACTGCTTTTCAAAAACTAATACTGAAAGTTATTGGAATTTTATCTATAAAATGTTTGCAGCACATTTATAGTAAGCATTTTCAAACTTAAAAAATTATATTTTGGCCAGCTCTTTTTCAAAAAATGACCACTGGGTGCCGTTGATTCGCTTCAAATTACTCATACAAGTTTTATTTAGTTTTTATGAGCCTGCTTTAGAATTTCAAGTACTTTTATAGATTAGTTTTGATTAATTATTTCATTATTTATTGTTTTTTTAGGACTAACAAAATTTTTATTTAAATGTGGTTTGCTGTTCATTAAATTCTGAAATGGACATGAAAATAAAATAATTAAAAAAAATAGATGGAAATTATGTTATTGTAATCGATTGTTTTTAATGAATCTCAGAGATAATATTGGAACGATAAATTAGTTAGGAGGAAGCTATTCAAGTCCTTTTTTCGAGTCTTATACGGCTCTGCATTGTTGCACTTGCGTGCAACAACGGGGACCTATTATAGTGGATTCCGAACCACTAGTTTTAATGTTATTAGACACTTGTAAAATATATGTGGTGTCCCAATGTCAGTTTTCGGTGATGATCAGGATCAAACCAGTGTCCTCCTGGTTAAAGGTCCGACACTCTACTAACTGAGCCATCGCTGCTCTAAAAACGGGTGTTATAAAATTTTTATAATTTTTTAATACAAATATGATTTTACTAAAATTTTTCCGAAGTTTAAACAAAATCCGTGACCTAAAAAAGTGATCTCCTGCCGAGTTAAAAAAAATAATAAATACGCTTTTATTATCATAAATAATTTTCAAACCCGTCGTGTTTTAGCAGATTAATAGTTTTTAAAAGTATAAAAGGTAGCTAGTCACGAAAACGTCCTTAAAAGCAATGTTTCTTTCTTTGAAGAAACAATCTATATAATTGAATGAGAATAAATTTTACATTTTATATATTACTACAGTTATTTTATTGGACTCAACGCTCTGAAACTGTATTCTAAAAATGAAACACTATTTATTTTGGTTTTTATTCTTTTTTTTAGTGAATTTATTTTATTATGGTAAGTAAATTCAAATTGCTTAATAATGTATGATAAATTCTTTGTATCATCAGCTTTATTTAAATATGCAGTTTACGATATTATACAAAACTTTATCATTTTCAAAGCCCTCAAATAGCCGCTTGCCTCTTACAGTGCCAAATATGACAGCATCTCCCATAATCAATGGCATTCCTGACGAGTCGCGCCACTCTAAATTCTCCGTATCTATTCACAAGAAGAATGGTCCAGGGAATGAGTATATACTTATGGGTACCGGTAGCATTATAAGTGAGAGATACATCCTGACCGTCACTCATTCTTTCCATGAGCCTACAAACTTGGATGCTCTAGATTTCTTCTTCCCTCGGAACGCAATGAAAATTATAGCAGGTTCAAACCACAGATATGGACCAGGAATCGAAAGGGATATCATTAGAGTCTTCATGCCGCCAGTGCCCAGTCGAGAGTCATTTCTCGCAGATCTGGCTGTTGCAGAAGTATGACGCAATAGAACTGAGAAACATTTTATAATATTTCATGGACATATTATGTTTTTAGTTAAGCGCTGATTTACGCGTACATCAACATCCAGAGAGGCTAGCGATCATACCTGTGGAAGCATTGGATCCACACTCTAATGCCGGCGTTAATCAACAAGCTACATTTTGGGGATTCGGGCATGATATACTTGTACGACAACGCAATGGACTATTAGTTCCACAGAGTTCCAGGAATACCATAAGTAGATTTATGAATGTTAAAATACTCGGCAGAAACGAATGCCCAAAGTTTGGACAATTTATATGTGTAAGGAATTCAGACACTAGGGTATTTCGTACAGCTTGCTACGTAAGTATAAATACTTTATTTAGACAAATTTAGATTTGGCTAAGCCACCCTATATTTATAGGGAGACAGCGGAGCTGGATTAATTTACAACGGTAAACTCGTCGGAGTTCTGAGTAGCGGACCTCGTAATTGCAATACATTAGATACCATAGATTTTACAAGACTCTATAGATATATGAGATTTATCGAAGAAGCTCAGAATCCGCATGGTGATCACAGCAATATGCACGTTTTAGATGGCCGAGCTTCCGGAGCTCAAGGAAGCGGACGAGTTCTGCGACAAGGGTGAGGGGGAGAATGATCCTGATCGAGAGGACGAACCCCTACAGGAACTGACTCCGAGGTTCGAATAGTAGTTGTAGGCAGATTCTGAGTCTGTTATCAACTCAACTTTATTGTATTTTAAAATAAAATAAATTCTCATTTATCTTGAACGACAGGCTTTATTTTAAAATCGAACTACAAAAATCTTAATGTTTTATTTGGACCAACAAAAATGGGAATGAATTACAACGTTTCTCTTTTCGATTTTGAAAGAAGAACGCAAGCAGACCGAAATTTCTAAAAGGGCTTTATTTTTTTTATTAAACTTGACAAACTTATTTATCTCGCTAGATGATGATTCCATTCATACCTAGTATCCGGCGATCTAACCTAGTGATATAACCTAGCTATTTTCTCTTCGTACCTCTTCAATTATCAAACACTTATATATGTGTTCGGGGAACAGTAAAAGGCATCCATGGACGACCCTTACTGGTCGCCCTGACGCGGTTTAAGTTGAGGCAACTTAACTTTCCTCAACGTTGAAGCTCTCGTTTCTAACAAAAGGATTTCTTTCTCTTAATCTGCTTTCCTTATTTTTCGGGTCAATTTATACAGTAAAACTTGTGTTTTACAACGCCGTTAAACAGGAGATTGTGTTCGGTATAGTGCGCCATAGGCTGGGGTTGGTGGTTCTATCGACATTCCTAGAAAAGTTTTTTAAGACAGTTTTTAATTATTAATTATAGTACAAATATAAATAATTCACTATTTTAATGCATTAGAATCATAAATTAAAATTGCATTGATGCAATTGATCAAGGAATCAAACGATTAGCAAGATGGCCACTTTGGACAAGGCAAGGTCCTTCATGGTCTTAAGAATTAATTTTGATGTTATCTAATGAAAAAGAATTTGAAAAGGAATCGTGTATTTTCAAGTTATTTTTTTTAATTTTTGCTTTTGTTCCTTATCTTGAAAATAAAGTGTACCCTTAGTAAGGTCGATTCATAACAACTTTATCCAAATTAGAAACGAGCGACCTTTGGGTACTTAATACTGGTTAAGCTAAAAAGGGATAATTAGGGTAGAATTTAAGACCGAACAGTATAATTCGAATGTACTGCAATAATCCATTAAAAAGTGTTGTTTATCCGCTACTGTTAGATATACGTAATCAACTTACATTCCATTTAAAAGAACGAAGCAAATAGTTCATCGTTTATTATGTCAGAACGACACATTATTATTATTCACATTATTTTAATTAAGCAAGAAAATTAATTATATTTTTTCCAGCCATCAAATGCAATTTGCTCAATTTGCTGCGCGCTAATACATTGAAATTTATACGGTACGCATATAATAGTGAGAGTATTATAATTTATGCACGATTTGCTCGATCAATATGAAACTGTTAGAGTTTACGCAAACCCGTTAGCGATGCATTGTCTTTTTTCATTAAGCGATGCATGATGGTATTATCATCGCTATTCCGAAATTCACAATAGGTCACTAGGTGAAATTGGGGTTAAATTGCTATTTGAAATTGCGGGAACGCTTGAACAATAATCCCATTTTTCAAATTAAAAGTAAATTTATACATTGACACGCGAAAGCAAATAAAGAAGACTTTTATTGCATTATACAGGATGAAAAAAATCATGGCCCGTGCAAATTTGAATGATGAAGCTCGTCAATCAGCTTAACCATTTAAAACAATTTGCCTAATTTAATTTGAGGTTTCCCAAAATAAAAAATAACCATGTTTTTTTATTACTTGAACAACGAGAAATCCGAGTTTCTGAAAATCTAATTTAAAAGATTGAAAAGTCGTTAAATCGCTCGGTCTGCAATTAATTCAAGGGCGAAACTCATAAACCCGATGGTGCAGATCTGTAGTGCCGACCCTCGAGGCTCCAGGTTACAGTCGGCCGCTCACGTCCGGCGTAAAGCATTCGGCGCGACGCCTCGATTTTCCGAACGTTAAAGCGGCCCGCTCACGTGGTTAGCTCGGGTCGGGTATAGGCCCTCTCCTCTGGGAAAACAATTTCCAGGCCTGATTTACGATTTTCTCGGCGTTGTATAACCCCGGCCGGCGCCGCCTGGGCTTCGCACACACCCCCGGAAGCGGAAGCAGAGCCGGGGCTTCCTCCCGCGCGTCGGACGCCGCTAGGTAAATACGGGGCGCGAGGACTTATTTATCGAGAGCTTCGCCGGAATTTTCGATTCCATCAGAACGATCCCGCGGCGTTTACTGCCACCGCGCGGCCCTCCCTGCTGCGTTCGTGTGGACGTCTGTGTGCACCTCGAGCATGAGCGATCTGCACGGAGTGTGTAAGGCTGTACATGCGCACCGAGCTGTAGAGGACCTTCTTGCGCGTCGCACGCTCCTAGAATCTAACCATTTCCCGGGATTGACTTGTTCTCTTTCTATCGACGATAAGAAATTCAAATAAATGCACTGTCCTTACTACTCTTTGTTTTTCTTTCTTTGAATTTAAATTTTGTCTGAGAAACGCAACGGGGTCAGCTTTTCAGTCGTTTTACTCCGTCTTTTTCGAAGCGTTGATTTTTTATAAGCCTGAAAAAGTAATTCATATCTACCGTATTTGTTTTGAAATACTGCATAGATCCTTTCCAGCTTATATTAGAGTTAATGGAACGCAATATTCAAGGAGTACTCATGCGCAAGAAAATCAGATTATCGAGTTCGCCGGTACAAAATAGCAATAAAAGTTTGTAGAAGCATATACTCGAGGGAAGCAGCATAGGAGCATGAAGTTCGCAGCGGCGGGCAGCCCGCGATGCAACAGGATGAATAATTGAGTCATGCTAGATTAGACGATGCGACGGCCGTCCGAGTGCGCGCAGCGATTTTGTTGGGCGCAGGCTTGGGGTTAACCGCAATTCGGTTTAATTTCATTACGCTTAGACGGACTCCATGGATACATCATGCATGCGGCATAAGAATTTCATTTTCGTGTATTGTCGGGCGTTTCTAAACATTTAGCAATGTTGCGTTTGGTATCGTTTTTAACGAATCAATAAGGATACGTTAGTAAAAGTTGAAATAAAAGAAATTTTATTTGTCCTTTGGAAATAAGAGCGTAATTTGACTACTGGTTAAATATTTGAAACTAATCATATTCTAATTTTACTTCACAACAAATAATTTAGTAAGTAATCTTATAATAATACACTGAGAGAATTTTTCCTGAAAATGACTGCTAAAAATTTTTAATGTGCGTGTAACTGTAAAATTTTACGTTACGTTCAATAAATTGTCTTGAATGATTAATAATTTTTAAAGAAAACACGCATTAAGTTCCCTACAAAATCGCGACGTCCCACGATTGTAGTGAGTTTACGGTAATTTATATCGAAAAATTCTCTCAGTGTACAAGTATGACTCAGAATTCCTAATTTTTATTTAATTTATAATAAATTTTTGTATAACATTTTTCTCACTATAATTACAACAGAATTAAATCTGATTTTTTTTAAATATGAGTGCGTTTGTTCCAGGCAAATTTTCTTATCAGTCTACTAAGAAACTGAGTTAAAAAAATAATAAATACTGCACTTTTATTATCATACATAGTTATTAAAACTGTCGTGTTATAGCACATAAATAATTTTTAAAAGTATAAAAGGTAGTCGGTCACGACAAAAGTTCTTAAAAGCAGTGTTTCTTTCTCTGAGAAGACAATTAGTCTAATCGAATGAAAATAAATGTTATATATTATTACAGTTATTTTATTCGACTCAACGCGCTGAAACTGGATTATAAAAATGAAGCACTATTTATTTTGCTTTTTATATTTAACTTTAGTGAATCTGCTTTATTACGGTGAGTAATTCAAATTATTTAATAATAGACGATAGATTGTTTGCGCCGACAGCTTTTTTTAAATACGCAGTTTACAATATTATACAAAACTTTATAATTTTTCAAAGTTCTCAAAGAATTTTCGCTTGCATCTTATAGCGCCAAATACGACAGCATCTCCCATAATCAATGGCATAGCTGACGAGCCCCGTCGCTCTAAATTCTCCGTCTCTATTCACAAAAGGAATGGTCCAAGAAATCAGTATCAATGTATCTGCAGCGGTAGCATTATAAGTGAGAGACACATCCTGACTGCCGCTCATTGTTTCAGTCTGATCAGAAACGTACGTAATATAGATTTCTTCTTCCCTCGCATCGCAATGAAAATTATAGCAGGTTCAAACAACAGATATGGACCAGGAATCGAAAGGGATATCATTAGAGTCTTCATAC
>UCOM01004246.1:0-13227 GCA_900474385.1 Ormyrus pomaceus
TATACTTACAAGGAGAACACACGACATATGGGTAATGGATTTTCCTGTAACTTTGGGATATGTTTTCTAATGTTAAAATATAAAGGAAGCCGCGTCCGTTCGGTCTAACGATCGATTTTTCAAAAGTTATGTGTTCTTTTAGCGAAAATCTAAGAAAAATCGATTTTTGTTTAATCACATATAACTTCTCTACTATTAACGGTACAGTATTTTAACTACTGGAATTTGAAAGGTGAGATCAAATCCTATCGATTAAAAAAATTACATAAAAAAATCTTCATTTGTTCAAAAGTTATAGCTAAATAAAAATTTGTAATAAAATTAGGCTAAAATTACATAAGTAGATTTTTTATGTTATTTTAAAGATCATTCTTTGTTTGACTATAACTTTTGAACAAAGAATGATCATTATGTAATTTTAGCCTAATTTTATTACAAATTTTTATTTAGCTATAACTTTGGAACAAATGAAGATTTTTTGATATAATTTTTTTTAATCGATAGGATTTGATCTCAGCTTTCGAATGCGATTAGTTAAAATATTGTACCGTTAACAATTAAGAAGTTATATGTGATTAAACAAAAATCGATTTTTCTTAGATTTTCCCTAAAAGAGCATATAACTTTTGAAAAATCGAGCGTTAGGCCAAACGGACGCGGCTTCCTTCATATGTTAATATTAGAAAACATATCCCAAAGTTACAGGAAAATCCATTACCCAAATGTCGTACACTCTCCTTGTAAACTGTCAATACGATAAATAGTATTGAAATTTTGAAATAAACTGTTTTGATATGATCGATATTAATTTAATACCAACTGGAAAACCATTTTGACGATAGAAATGTTTGAATCAAGAGTTGATATACAAAATAATTATTCATATCCAATGTGAATTTGATATGAAATGGAAAACCATTCTCGTGAGAGAAATACTTGAATCAAAAGTTGATATACCAAATAATTATTTGTAAAAAATAAATATATAATAAGCAAAATTGGATTTTCATAAAATACAAAAAATACAAGTTGACTTAATTCATCAGTCTGAACGGTTACAATAACTTTTTTTCTTAATGAATTATCCAAGTTTTCCAAGAAGTATAAGAAACTTATACTCTTTTTCATAATATTAGGCGGCAATTATAAAAAAAATTAATTTTCACAAGGCAGAATCGCACTTACTTACATCAAATCACATCCAAAATGCGTCGTAGGCGCGCTATTTATAAGCTTAGCTCTGTAGGGAAACGCAGATAGATAAGCAATAGCTGCAACTTGAGCAGCGGTGCGGCGACCCTCGCGAAATCCAAAGCTGTCAGTTTGAATCTCCACAGGCAAACTCTCGGAGGCCATAACGTCAATTAATCGCGCCCAGTCAATTTGGGAAGTTCCTCAGACAAGGACCGGAGGGAGGAAGAAAAAGAGAGAAATGGAAGGCCCAGATATCGAAGACTAGGAATTACGGGGGACGCCGAAAGCGAACGTAATCTTATATTTGTCACTGTCGTTTTCATTAATTTTTTTTTTCTTCGCCGCCGGCTCGACGTTAAGTTTCCGAATAAAGGCCAAGTACAAGATGGTGTAATACGCGAAATTAAGAAATTTTATTCAAAATAATAGTACATGTTAATTAATAATGAGAATTTCAATAAAACGAAAAAAACATTTTTTTAAACAATTCTACTGTCGATTGATGAAGTACGAATTACTTTAAATTTGAAAATCACCTTAAGCTTACGATCATTAATATATTCTTTCAAACATCACCGAAGATTTTCGCTACATTATCTTTGACACCTGCCGGAGAGGTGAACGCGGGATTATGACGCATAAACGAACGAGAGGTGCGATGAGCAGGAATGTTAGCCACTTATCAAACGGTCATTAAAATAAGTGCACGGCAGCGAGTATAATGTCGTAGTTTGCCGATGATCCTCTTTGCCGTTCTGCGTGTCGCGGTTGGCGCAAAGAGCCTCGTAATCTCTAAATCCGATTATTCTGCCTCATCGGCAGACAACAACAAAAGCGGCTACCCTTCGAGAGACTCGGCGAATGCTTGCCTGCCTGCACATGCTCGCTTGCTTGCTTTTTTTTTATGCTTTTGACTTTGCTCGATTCAATCCAACTTTTTTTATTTTTCTGTTTTACTTTTATTTCGTCATCTCGATAATTATATGGAACGACACTTTGCTTTCTCGAGTGTTCATTTATTTATATAAACTTTGACTATAAAGATATTATTTTTAATTTGACTGTATAAAGATAGTATTTTTAACGAAGTTGTATATTAATTCCTATATAAATGATGATTTTAGGAAGATATAATCAGGTATTTCACATTATTTCAGATGTTTTTTTTCCAAGGAACTCAAGCAAACTAAAACTAATGCAATTTAAAGCTTAAGCACGTTGATTTAATATTTAGTAAGATACGACGAAGATTAAATATGAAGCGTAAAATCAGGAAAATAAAATATATATAAGGTAGCTTAATTAAAACACGTTTTCCGTCAATGTAGACATTTAATTAAAACTAGTTCCTCATAAAATTGAATTAACTTTTATTTCTTGAAATTGCTAATTTTTTTATACCGAATCCAAACAGGACATTATTTGTCTTTACTCCTTATAAATCATTAAAAACAATTTCCAAAGAAATAATATAGGCTTAAAATTTAATAGCAAATGAATATAATAGTTTTCAAAGCTCATAATGGCTGAAAAGGAAATGAATTCGGCATTACGAGAGCTTTGTGCTCTTCTTGTAGTCTGTCATATTATTGTACAGCGACAAGAATGGAATATCTTATTTGATAAGGTATGCAATTACGCGAATAATAACATGAAAGGGTGGAAACAAAAGCATCAAACAAAGAGGCGCAGTTATTGTCCGGCGATATTTATACTGGCTACTCTCGGGCCGATAGCCCGTGGAGTTTAATGAAAAAGGAAGGTAAGTAGCTCCGGCTCAAAGCGACACGGGAGAGACGAAGACACGCTCGCCCGGCAATGCACAGGCAAGAGCTTATGCTGACAATCTTCATTTCTCCCGTTCCTGCTCTAGCGATAGAATTCGAACAAGTGTCAACCTAACCCTATCAAAGTGTAATAATATTTATATTAGGGCGCAGCCCTGCCGAGGGTCGAGCGGAGCGGCATGCTTATATAGGGGGAAACGATCCAAACGATCAAGAGGGTGGGGGGAGAAAATGAAGGATGTCGAAGGGTAGAATTCATGACACGGTCGAGTTTACGCAGGCTTGCTGGTTGTGTTTTTCAACCTCAAAATTTCACGGTGCTCTTAATCGGTAAATTAATTTTATTTTTCAATTTTCTCTTAGTGTATTTGCTGTGCAAATTTACCGTTGCCCTCTTGTCGAGTGCACGAAATAAACTTTTTTACACAAAGTTTATTGTAAAATAGCTACATCTTTAATATTTTAAATATTATCAACAATAATTGCTCAAAATTTTGTCAAGTATAAATGAGAACAACTATTGATTCGACTCATAAAAATTTTTTTATTAGCGTGTAACAAAAAATGTAATGAAAATAGAAAATTGTTGAATTAAAAAGTAATTGAAGCTTTTGCACTAATAAATGTTAAAAGTATTAACAGTTATAGTGATAAATATTAGGAGTATTCGTTAGTGGGTCGGTATAAAAAAAAAATCATTTCAGTTCGGTAACAATGACGTATTTAATAACCGTTTCAACAATATTACAGCGTCGTACATGTTGTAAACTGATAAGTAATTTTTATATAATTATATGATCAGTTACATGCGAAATTACACTTCAACACCTGGTTTTTCAATTTAAGCGATATTGTTATTATCATACATACATACATTATACGCATTTTAGATTTCTGAATAACCAATTTATCAATAACCGTTTAACTGGTTACTAATATATAATGGACAGTAATACTCAGATGTTTAGGATTCACTTACAGGTTTTTTTAATAAAACTTTTTTTTTACGCAGAATGCAATCGTCTTACATTTTGAATTCAAATATTTATTATTTAAAGACATTTAATTTACTTTTTAATTGTAAATATGAATTAAGAAATGAATATAACTTATTTGGTTTAAATTGAAATCTGTGTCTAAATTGAATCGACTATCAATCGTTGTATTACTGCAGTAGTCACTTAATCACTAACCCGATATTCGGTTCAACATAAATCTGGTCAAGCTTGTCTGTATACTTGGATTTATTATTCATATATGTAGTATATAAGAATCCCCAATCATTTTATATTTTTAATTAAATAAATGATAAATATGGTAATTTTATTTTAATATTAATTTCTACAAGCGTGTATTGTGTCTATTGAAATTAGTAGACGTTCTTAACATAAGCATGTTTTAGGCAAAAGAAACCTTAACTTTTTTTAACATAATTTCAATCAACGATTTATATTGAAGCAAAACATTTTCATATAATAATGTTAAATGTTTTAAAAAATACTCATTGGTTCCTTTAATAACAATGAACGTAAATGAACAGAGTTGCTATATCTCAATTTAATAACTATTATTTTAATGAAATTTTATTAACTCTTATAATGGAGAGACGGTTAGAGAATAATTACTTCTACTGAAAATAATTATTGATGAATTAATTATTCTAATCATGTTTACTTATGAATACAAAGGTATTAAAAACAAAATATCATTATTTAATACAAATATACACTTCACTTGAAAACATAGTCATACAAACATAATAAATAATTCAATTAATGGAAATGACATCCGAAATTAAAAAATTCAACGTCGCAATAATAAATCATTGTTATTTACAATAGCTGTTAATTGAATTGTGTATTTTCTAAGGTCCAATACAATGAAAATATTATTGTACTATAATACACCTTAGGCGAATCGTAGGTTTCGATTCCAATTCAAAATTTGCGGCTTCAGTGATTAGTTTCTAAATATATATATATATATATTCTTACACTTTTTTCTTTTTACTGAATTATTTATGTACAAGAGAATAGAAGAAACTGGAACGATCATTGCTTATTTAGTATTACAATGTCTATTCCGAACGTTCGTTTTGTCGATAAATGATGATTTTTGATGATTTTTTACGACTTTGATAATGAGTACTCAGGGCTTTTAAGTGACTTTACAACACTCACTGTTTCGAGAATCCCGTGATAAAGAAAGAGATCTCTTTTCGTTACAAACTTTTACTTTCATTTACTTTCAATATAATAGTTGCTTCTCACTTTCGTATAAAAGGGGAATTTTTAATTAATCAATACATTTAATTTTCCAATTTCGAATTTTCGTAATTCAATAACAATTACATTTGTTCGATAATAATAATGGCAATTATAATAATAGTAATAATATTATTTTCTCTTCCGAGTTATATACAAATAAAAATAAAATTAATTCTTAGATTTTGTGATTATTTTCACAAATTTACAACATAGATTATATCGATAATATTGTTTCAACCGGTCAACTTTTATATAATCGTTTATATGATATTCATTGCTTTAAATATATAGTTTATATTGATAAATTTATAAGTAACTTACAGTCTCTTATGATTTCACCCCTGCATGTTTAATCATTGCAATAACTACGATAAATTTGGAATTTAATACATCATCAGCTTAAACGAAACGTATATAATAAGACGGATTGAAAGGTGAAAATGTACTGGTTTTGCATTCGAAAGATGAACCAATAAAGTAATAAGCCAGTTTTGCAAAGTATAAACGAGAAAGATTTTCAACGTATCGAGACTGCAGTGCTTGCTGAAAATTCAATGAAATTAGAGGCCAGCTCTTAATCAATAGCAATCTAAATGAACGTAGAGCACCGTGTCATGCAAAATATGCCTTGATCTTCAAAAAACTTTTTCCACGGTGTAAAAAGCTTTCAGACCTTCATAAAAATACAACTATACTCCTTTTAATATGTATATGTATATGCATTATATTTATACATGTATATCTACGATATGCTTACAATGATTCGTACTAAGGGCAGAAAAATCAACTTCGAAATTTTAGTCAACGATTCTAACAAACGATTTTAATGCGTAAATATCATATCTGTCTCTAACGTATTTATGTCAGAGGCACAATATTTAAACTGCACACGTTGAACACTTGATGCATTAGACGCCTAATAGTATAACGTTAATGCAATGAAAACCAGTTGTTTTTAACGCGATATGCTGTAACACTTTGAATTCTTAGTGCGGTAGAATGAGACTAATGCACCAACTCGATGTTGATCGATCCACCTCTAAGACGATTTTTACGTATTTCCTAACTTTTCCTAAACATATTTCTCTTAAGCCTACGATTGGGAATCACGGATCGTGATTCCTGATATGTTATCTTGGTTCAGCAATGAATGGTTAAACTAAATTCAGAAATTCAAATAAAACTCACTATTTACGCGATATGCTTGGCTCCTTGCTGACTGGAAACCGTTTAGCAGTTAGCAACGCGTATTTTATCTTTTACACTTAGAATGATGCTTCTTACTAATCGACTTGCACTTTCGTTAGCATTATTTTTCTTCTTTAAGTAAACTATCACAAAAACCATCTCTTGCATTGGCAACGGACTCAAATTGAAGCAAAAGAAATGAAAACTCATAATGCTTTAACAAGCTATATTAAACTTTTTTTAAACAAACTATACCAAAGTTGAAATCGCTTTCTTTTTGCAAGAAATGAAATGAAAATAAGAAAAAAATCTTAAAAATAATTCATACTTACGTAGGTTAATAAAAAAATTATCATTGAGAGGGCATTTGTGATCCACTAAAAGAACATCCACAGACTTACACATTTACATACCACACCTTTTCGATTTTTGTTCAACTCGCTAATTATTTTCACGACTCAACTCCATGCTATTCACCCACAAGCACACTCGTACGACACACACATTTTATCTGCCTCTCTGCTTCCTTAAGAAAAAGGAAATAATTTGAGAGAAAGATATCTGATGTTAGAAGCACACAATATTACGAAGAATGAATTAGTATATTCAATACTAACGGTGATATTATTTTCTGGAAGCGAAGAAATAGTTCTCGATTGCTTGACTTCGATATTAATTTTCTTGTTAACTTACTTGCATCTTCATTTTATTACCGTTTCTTCTCCGTAATTTATTACGATATCAGTTGCTCTTTCAAACCATTGTTTTTTTTATAACCTCCTATTATTTCAGACACTTCTGTCTTTTTCATCATTAATTTATAATAACTTAATAACTTTGTCGATAACTCTTCATTACGTTTTTTTATAATTCTTCATCAGTGGAAGCCTCCCGTGAAGACAACAGTCTGCAACTTCAACCAATCACAGTCATAAACTAAATTACATAACTAATATTTCATCATTTCATTTGCGCAACGTTTTCTTCTTAGAATTCGATTTTGCGTTTAGTTCCGTTTTAATACATTCCTTGCCTAAAAGGATTACTATCTCCCGCAGATCGGGGGTCCGCCGTTTCACCCCTAAATGGATTGGGATTACCTGGCCTAACATTCTGTTGCTGGTAGCCTCCTTGCTGCTGATAATAAGCATCTTGTTGCCCCCCTTGCTGCATTCTTTGTTGTGCACCTTGTTGCATTTGATCATAACCACTGACGTTTTGTTGATACTGTTGTTGCCCTTGCTGTGCATATCCGTAACCTTGACTCTGTTGAGGTTGACCTTGATAACTGTAACCGTCCCCGTAATTTTGATAATTACCACTTACATCCTGATCTAGGTTGGTTTCCATTTTCGTTTGCGATGTAAGGTGGTTTCCAACTTCACCGGATACCGGTCTTTGCTCTTGAAGAACATACGTCTGATATTCTTTGTCTGGTGGGTCTTGCATGAGAATATTTGCCTCATCCTGGAATGGCTTGAAGTCATAAATGTGTCTTAGGTACATTAAAACAGGTGCGTACGCAAGATTTGCAAAAGCGATTCCGATATTGAGAGCTGTAAATCCGATAGCCTCGACGACTCCTCCAGCGATGATTGGACCGATCGCGTAAGCCAAACTGTAGCTAATATCAGCAATGGCGTAAATGCTTCCATAAACCGATACATATCGGACATCTACCAAGTAACCTAAGGTAGGAAGTAAAGCTGTGTCGATCAGAGCAATGCCAAAACAGATTCCGCAAATGGGAATCATAAGGAACTTGTATGAAGTTGAAAACGGAATGATAAAACAACACAATCCTTCCAGGGCAAGTCCACCAGCAGCCATTAACCACTGATGTTGCGGGTATTGCTTGGCCATTTTAACAGTAATGGCAACTCCAAAAACGTGCGGGAAGAAAGCGGGAAGCCAGATCATACCCATTTTCCAGTTATCGTGAGTGATGTGATCTTCCATCCAAAGAGAAATTGTGGGTTCCAAAAAGGCAAGTGCCACGTTCGACATCATAAGCGCGCCTGCGCACACCGCAATGTAAGGGTCAATGAAAAGTCGCCAAATAGGAATGGTAGGTCCCGATTCTTTTCGGCTTTCCTTCAGTTGCTCTTTGAACGGTTTCATCACAAGTAGCAGCATGAAACCATCCATTAAACTGACAAACGCGAGGATAAGAAATGGGACCTCTTTTCCAGCAAACTGGTAAAGCGCCCCACCGAACGGCGGAGCAACCAGACACCCAAAACTTATAAAAGCCAGAGCGATTCCAAGAGCTTTAGAGCGTTCATTTTCTTCGGTGAAGCGATCAGCTATCATGGCCAATCCTGACGTATCTGCAAACGCAGAGCCTACGCCTTGTAAACTTCTAGCAAAGAAGAGAACGCTGTAACTGCGGCCGCAAGCGAATACTGCGGTTGATAAGAACATTATGCAAAGACCTATCATCATTGGAATGTCATAGCCTATCCTATCGATCAAAGCCCCGGAAAACGGGTTGACCATCAGCTGGACAATGGCTTTCGAAGCAAAAAGTACGCCAGTTGCCGAGTCTTGACCATGATGCGTTGTTACTGTACTGTTGTCCGCGGGTTTATCGTCGGAAAAGGTACCAATATATTTGAGGTAGTCTGGAATGATGGGAACGATTACCATGTACAACATATTGTCAAGCAGGAGGGCGATGCACACGATAACTAAAATCAGTTTTCGTTGAGCTTGTGGTTCTTGCAGTTTTGTCCAAACGATCTCTTTCACCTCTCCAATCTCGAGGTTTAGTACAGGAATCTTTATCGAAGACATGTTTATTGTTTGAAGTTGCTAACTGTTTTAAAATTTACTCAAATCTGTTATTTTTTGGGTGTTTGTCGCAGTTCTTTTAAATTCGATGTCGCTCAAAGTGTTTATTAAAGTTTCTTGATATTTAGAAATGTGAAATTCATATCAACATTTGTATTATTAGATGCACAGAGTTTAAAAAAAATGTGCTCGTTTTGTAAATTCTTGAAATATTCCTTTTTGTGTTAAATTTGAACTTTCTTTGTAAGGCTTTCGTACGTTTGGCATTCTTTTATGTCAAAGCAAATTTTATAGTTGCAGAAGGGAACATCGCAGTTATTAGCTGACGCGTTGAAATGCTTCCCGAGATTTCCTTGCTGCTTGTTGATGGATTGACGCCAAATGTTGGTGAGTTTACAGCAATTGAGACGACGCGCATCAGGCCGAGCCAGGGGAAACCTACAACAACAGATGACTCTCATGAAAAAAAAAAAAATATATGAAAAATTTGAAAAATTTTCAGTAAGGCCTAGTGACCATCTAGTAAGTTCGAGTATCTAGTAAGGGGAAGCCCTAGCCCGGCCTGAATAGCGCAATTGCCTCAAGATATGGCTTGCATTCAATAAATACCTGATTCATTAATATTGATTTTATCACCAGCAAGCCCTCAAATTTCTACGTCCTCATTGACATGAGTTGCGCGCTCACTTTAAAGTAAGACGTGCACTCGAGCATCTCGTTTGACGAAGTTGTTCTCAAAGTCGATGAGTGAAGAGTAAGTAGGTCATACATTAATTATGCAATGCCGGATGAGGGCTCCCCCTTGTACTTTTTACTCACCATAAATTTAGTTAAGGCAAACGGTTTGAAATAAAAAGTGAAAAACAAATCAAAATGAGAAAGTTGAAAATGTGTAATATATATATTTTTTTTAGTAGCAGTTTGGGACTTCTAGATAGCCACTACGATTTAAATATTTTGCACTAGAATTCATTCGATATATAGTGCAACATTGGAAAAAGATTAGTATATACAATCCACCGTGTTAAATTATTTATACACGCAATTTATAAATGTGGATGCATAAAATATATGTTTTATGCCAGTTTAAAAATTCAGGAATTTTAAGCTCAATCATGTGGTCGGTTATTAAATAGTGAATTAAATGCTAACAAAATTAGTGTACAAGATTGCAGATATATGTACAGATTTTGCAGCTCATTGTTTCGTTTTTATAAATACACTTGGTAATACGGAGAATAGCGCGTATAGAAAGAAAGTCTATAGACTCGTATTTAAGTAATGTAAGAACTTTTTTTATATTTATACATAATAATTACTATACTTATTTGCCTTACGAAGATTTATTTTTGTACTTAATTACTTTCAAATAATTATCTAAGTTATTAATCTTCTTTTCTAAAATTATCAGTCTTTATTAAATAAGAGTCGCGCAGAATTTAATTAAAAATTAAGAATTGCGTTTTTACGAGGAGAAAATATAATAAGTCATTGAAATACTAATTCCTTATCGTTTTAGCGTCGTTTTCGAAAATGTTTGAAATTTCCACAATGACAATAACTTCGAGATATAAATTAAGAGATGAGCAAGAAAGGTATGGGGAAAATCTGGCAAACGTCAGTTTTGATAAATGCGAAAACTCACCAGAATTGTTAACAAACTTCTGTCTGAGGGAACTGGCGAGGCGCTGGGGACCCGCGAAGGTTGGAAGTCCCGCAAGAAGGTTACTCAGGGTTGCAGCCACGTCTGGTGGCTGCTTCTCTTCGTCCCTCGAGTCGTTTGCCGACTCCGTTGTGTCTCTCAAGCCCGGGCCCTCCACCTTTCCAGCCGAGTCCTCTACCGAGCCTGTAACATTGCAAAACGCCCTTTTCAACTCAACTGCTGTCGTGGAGCTTATCAACTTTTGCAGTTCAAACAGGCTTTTTCAAGGGATGCTTCTTTAAGCTTCTTTCTTCGACGAAAAATGTTTATTCATTTTTTAGAAATTCAGTCAGTCCAATCTAGGACGATTTTAACTGCCCTCTATTAAACATTTAGTGGAGCTCAGAAAGCTCTCGTTTTCCGATCGAATAAATCGAGAATATATGCACTCTTATATATATATATACGTAATAAAAAGTACGAGTAAACGTGACGAGTTAAGATTTTCAAGCAATTTCTTTAGAGTTTTCACTCAAAACGACCTTGCAAAAATAAAAAAGGAAGACTTGTAACCATTGTCAAAGCATATTTCACCATAGCCGAAAGGGTTGTCTATATAAAGTTACCCAGGCACACATATGCATATATATAACTTTGGCTTCTATAAATACAGACCCTAGACACACAGTGGGCCGAGGCGCTTTAACTTTTGTAGCTTTATTCGCGTGTAAGACTGTAAGATAATGATCAAGATAGTGGCGAGAAAACGGGCCGCCGCGACGGCGGGGTAATGAAAATAGAAATGATAAGCAGAGCGAGCGAGTGCGAGTGGGCGAGAAAAGAAAGTGCACTCGAGTTGGAAAAAAATTCTCTCCCGGGGAGCTTTTGGTAATTACCCAGGCCAGCCAGTCATTTTGAACTGACCTTTCGCTGCGATAATATTTTATAAATCGGTGGACGATTTTTTTTTATTCTAAATGAACTACGAAGAAAGTTGCGAGCTGAAAAGATGTCGGTGAATTCTAAAAAATTCTGCTTTACGACTGGTGAGAGGTTTGAAAAAAATAAACGTTGTCGGCTCCTTTAGTCTAGCCGTCGAATAAAATGGCGAAATTGAAATATTTTTCTTTGCGGAAAGAAAAAGAAACTCGATCCGATCGATAAATGTAAAACACGAAATTTCCGACTTGGCAACAGCGGCAGGTTAGCGCCTAGCGCGTAAGCCTAAAAAGAAGGGCAGAGCGGCTAAAATTATTGATAAATAGTTTATATTTAACGAGGTGCTTGACAAAAAGCTAAAAACAGTTTCGTCGTAAAGTATATACAATTGAATCGAATAATCGTTAATAAATTTCCTGTAATTATCGGCGACTAGAAAAATCAATGGCGTATGTTTAGTAGGATACTTGCGGTAAAAAATAAAACTGTTATCCACCGTCTAAAATGAATTCTTTATTAAGCTAATGTCTAAAAATAGATGCCTCAAACTGTAACGAGGACGCGATCTTTTTCCACATTAACGAAAGCTACCTGACGATCAGTTTGTAAATTTAGTTGAATCTAAATTTTTTTACCCAATAACAAAACGACGTCAGTCTCGCCCGTAAGAAACGTTTCGCGGTTCTATTTTAAAAAAAAAAGTTTGTCTCGCAGTAATTGGCCAGCAGCGGATCGATAAACGTGATACTTAAAAAAAAAGCAGGCAACGCAATAGAATTAGCATTTACGCGAGAAAGCTGCGAAATACAGTCGAAAATTGATCGGTAGTTTCCGCCATCGCCCTCATTCCGCGGAGCAAAATGTACCAGGAGAGCGCGCGGAGAAGCCGACCCCGAGCATTGAAATCCCACACGCAGTCACGCGAACCTGTCCTCCTAGTTTAAAGTCCAGCTTTCTCGACGCTGCCCTTCGGGGTAAGGACGAAAATCACTGCTTCGACGAGCGCACTCGAATACCTTGCGCGCACCAGGTGAGTCTCGCGGGGAGCCGAGGCGCGACGTCAAATGGACACCGAATCGGGGCGAACCAAAAATCAAGAGGTACCTCTAATTTCGTCGCCGAAAATTGCCGAAATCGGGCGTAAAAAAAGGGAATAAGAGAGCGGGAAGGTGGCCAGTTGAATGTGAAAAAAAATCAGTATTTAATACTCACGCAGACCGAAGAGCTCTCGTTGAGCAGGGGCGTCTCGCTTAGGCTGGACGTGTGTGTCTCACCTTCGGGGTTGCTTTCGAGCGTCTGCCCTCGCAGTCCTCCCCGCCACTGCCCCAGGAAGCCTCCCCACTAGTCGCTCGCCTCCGTCTCTGTTGCTCTCCCCCCCACCCCCCCGACGAGCGGCACCCCCCACCCCCGGGGAGGG
>UCOM01004247.1:0-13270 GCA_900474385.1 Ormyrus pomaceus
TTCATACCCTCGTTGACAAAAACACGGTGTGTAACACGGGGAGAAAAGCAATTTCAGACTCGGGTGAGATATTTTCAGCATTCGTCTATTTCTCGGGCGCCTTCTGCGCCCTCGACCCCGACTCATGCTGAATATCTCACTCACGCTTGAAATAGCTCATTTTCTCCCCTAGTTGCACAATGTACTACTATTTTCTTTATTTACAGTTATAAA
Source organism: Ormyrus pomaceus (assembly GCA_900474385.1). Taxonomy (NCBI): domain Eukaryota; kingdom Metazoa; phylum Arthropoda; class Insecta; order Hymenoptera; family Ormyridae; genus Ormyrus; species Ormyrus pomaceus. The sequence continues at coordinate 214 of UCOM01004247.1, forward strand.
ACTGAGCGAAAAAAGTTACATCATCATAACGGAAATAGAAGAAAATGAGGGAACGGCACTTGCTCGCTGACGATGATGTCTGGGTGGTGGGCTCCGTAGTTTTCGAGGTCTAGGTGACGCTCTCAGCGAGCAAGTGCCGTCAAACAATGTCCTCAAAGTGAATCGTCACGTAGAACTCGAAAACTACGGAGCGCACCACCTAGACATCATCATCGGCGACCTGGCACTTAGAGATAACCATCTCAAGCTAAAGCGACACCTAGACCCCGAAAACTACGGAGCGCACCACCTAAACATCGTCATCGGCAACCTGGTACTTGGAGATAACTACCTCAAGGTAAATCGACACCTAAACCCCGAAAACTACGAAGCGTACCACCTAGACCTCATCATCGGCGATCTGGTACTTGGAGATAACCATCTCAAACTAAATCGACACCTAGACCCCGAAAACTACAAAGTGCGCCATCTCTAGGGTCCTACTATATTTTACCGACATATTTATGTTGTTTATATACAAATGATGTATGCTCATTCCTATATATGAATTGTATATAATGGATTTTGTATAATGATGGTCTAAAATGTTTACTTGGGATTTCCCGCTGTATTGGAATATATATTTTTTATTTTAGAATAAATCACCAATTTTTCGCTCTTGGCAGAAATTGTCTTAAAACCGATAAAATTGGGTCCGTTTAAAGAATTTTAATGTGTGTATTTGTACACGGTGTTTGGTATTGATCAACCAGCTTTCAAGCTAATATTCAAACTTGTTTAATTTCGAGAGCTGGATTTTGAAGTCGACCCACCTACAATTTCAGGTGGATTTCGACTTTATCGAGGAATATAGAGAGGAATTTAATCTGGATCGATCTGAAAATAGATCCCGAAGTCGAGCTGGAATTCCAGCTGCATTGATCTTGATTCCTCTTGGAATTTCATGTGGATTCTTATAACTAGGATAGTCCATCAAATGTTCAGTTTTTCCATTTTAAATACGTCCTATCAGATCTATCTAAAATAGGAACCATTATTTAATTTTTTAAACTTGCTGTTTATGACGAAAAAAGTAAATCCATAGGAAAATCTGTCTGTTCGCAAAAAATATACTACGCCAAATTTTAAGCTTTTTCATTTGAAACATTTTCCAGTTGATGTAGACAACAAAAAAGGCATCCGGTTTTTAATATTTCAAACTTGCTTTTCCGACGTGAAAACTAAATCTAACAAAAGTAAGTCTGTATTTCTTCCTATCCCTTACGAAACCAAGACCAAAATCCACGTGGAATCCATGTTGATCGACGTAGATATCCTGCACGTGGATATCCTTCTGAAAATTTTCAATCGGGAATATATTCTGAAGTACTTGTAAAGTTTATATTGGATGCAAATAAAATTTTTATAATAAATCATAGGACTATATAAATTACATTAAGGCTGATGAATTCTAATGTATAATAATATATGCAGCGCCTAGAGCATGCTTCAATTATCTGTACGCAAATCTCAACTGCATAAATTGTCGTCATTGCGTTTTCTCTGTAAAAGAGACGCTATTAATGAGATCTTGTTTTTCCTCCCTTAGGTATAAGAAGCGGAAAGAATTTCGTTTCCATTTCTAGTCACGAACCAGACGTATCCCGCGATTTTTCCGAATCGCTAAGGGAGAAATTCGTTTCGGTACACTTGTAAAGTACGTGACAAGCGAATCCCCCAAAGCCCTTCGCTTACTTAACGTACTTTTCAGTTAGATTTTTATGTTCCTTCGAGAATCTCCTTTATCGAAGCGCATTTTTCTTGTTAGTACGCACGATCGCATCTCCTGCTACGCTTCTATATGTGAGATTGAAAGTGGTGACGAGACTTTTGGAAATAGAAATTTTAAAATATACATTGAAACAACATTTGAAAACGAATTTAAAAACGACTTTTTTATCTTACAATTTACTGGTCTACACTTTTTAATAAATCTTTTATAGGTCAAACAAATTTATGACGGGTCGTCAGTTATTGCTACATTTATTGCAGGCTCAACTTCTAAATAATAAAATAAACGTAAAATTCTGCGTCCTATAAAAATCTTTCAGCCTTTAATACTTTAAACTGTACTTACACTATTGTATAGATAAAATTGTATCTCTAGCGATTTTTGGAACTTTTCAAGTGACCTAAATCTGCATTCAATATTTAGAAAAAGTTCAACGCTGCGACACGAAATCTATAAATCAGCAACCTTTCAGAACGGAGTGAAAGTCTTTTTCTTCCATAAAATATCAGCTTTTCGAGTAGATCATGCTGATAATCAATAGCAGGAAATATGTTTGTAAGCCACAGAAACTTTGTTTTTTGTAATAGTCAAAAAAAATAAAATAATAACTGGACTTTTATTATATTTTATTTTTATTAAAATGCACTAAGTAACTGGAAATAAGTTTACTTAAAAAATAATTGTTTGTAATTAAATAAATAATAACATTTTTTAATCATCTGAAATAATTTAAAAAATTTGTTATTAATCAATCATCTGATTCAAAAATTAAAATCCAGGAAAGTTTTATAAAATTAAAAGTTATTGGTGTAAAATTTTGAAAAACTAAAAAATAACGCGCTCGAATTTAACGAATTAACGAATTTCTTTTAAATTTAGCGCTTTTACGTGCTCTTACAGTAAGAAACATTCATCTACTACCGACGTAGCTGCATAAACGAATCGTAATTAGCTCCGCATGACCGGACAATTTACCGAAATTATCTCTCGACCCGATTTTGCCTCCCTTCCCTCGGCTCATGAAGCAACAAACGGCTCGAGCAAGAAAGCCACACGCAGCGTTTTAATATTAATGTGTCAGTGGCTCTGCTCGCTCGCGCAACAAAGTGACCGTACATGCTCCAATGAGGTGTACTCTCGGCTGGCACAAAAGCGCCCGTTGCTCGGCAACCACTTGTGCGTGCGCGCGTGCACGCCGAGCCTTTACCTTCTGTCTCGGGTTTCCGGCGAAGGTGTGAATTCAATTGTAAACTCGAAGTTACGAATTAACAACCTTTTTTGCTCTGGATTAACGAATGAAATTCCGTTCTTTATTCCTAAGCTTTTCACTTGTTTGTATAGCACTTTCTCTTTTCAAAGCACTTTATTTTGTTGAAAAACAAAGTTTTAGAATGTTCAATTAGTTTCCAACTAATTAGGAGATTAAGCACATCGTATTAAATTTTTCACTGTTGTATGTATCTATACGAGGATTAAATCTACATTTGACGTAAAAATCATTTAAATTTATTTTGATAAAAAAATTTTATACTAATCTGTATTATTTTTAAAAGGGTATTGCTGATACTATAAATTGATCGACTTTATTTTGTAAATAGTGGTCATAAAATAACAATTTTTTCAATAATGGCTATTAGTTAAATGATGAAAATAAAAAGGTTTATAAAAAGGCGTATAAAACAAATAAAACTTTCAACAAAAGAATAAAAGCACTTAAAAAGCTTAAAAGATATTTTAAATATTATAAAAATTGTCATTTTGTAAAAAATGCGCATTGTATAAAACATTATTGATAGAATATTACACATGTCCACAACTAACAATAGGTGATCTGCACAATAGACTGGAGTACCTACCATATCTGTATCTCGGTCTGTTATGTATCACGCCAAGATTTCAAAACGTGCTTATTTTCAAGGTCAAAAAACCATTTTCAAATATTCGATCCGTGATATTGTATAGTACCATCAATTGTGACGCTCAAATAACGTTTTGAATTGAACGTATAGATTTTTTTTAAGATATAGCAGTTTAAAATATAAAGTATGAGTTTTTAAAATATAAAGTATGATGAATGTGAAGTAGGTTACAATTTTTTAAATTTAATATTGAATTATTTCGGAAGAAAATAGTAGAGTTGATGAAATTCAATATAGGTACTACACAATATCATGAATCAAATTACTAAAAAGTATTTTTAAAACTAAGGATTAAAGTACATATCCCCCATAGCAATGACTATATCACAGCAATATTGCCAATGTCACATCAATATTGCTGAGACAATGTAATATTGCAGCATATTGCTGCGACACTGACTGCTATGTGAGACATATATGGTAGTCTCGTTTATGGTTTAGACCATTTTTGTTTTTTTTAAGCCCGTGTTATTAATACATCAATTCTGTTCAAAATTAATGCATTGTTGTAAATAACGAATTGTCAAACTAAAATGTACGTTCAAAGAACAAAGAGTAAAATTGTTTTGTTATTAAAAATGTTGCCAAAGAAGCTCTTTAATTTTTGCAGTATATCGAGTTTTAGAAATTTAGAATATATATTGTAATCAGAGAATGTAGGAAGTCTTAGGCCACAACATCCGCTTAATGTTACATTCACTGTAATACTGTAGCTGCGTTATTGTATAGACAATATTGTCAATACCTTATTGTTCTCAATCATTACTGCGTCTCTGTTCAGGTGTGATGAATAGTCCGAGTATTATCTATGTAAGGGTATTGGGTCAGGAGTGACAATAATACATCAATCAAAATTGTTAATGAAAATTTACTTCAAATGCTGCTTTGCATTTTAATTATATTTATATATTATTATACTTAGAAACTTGTAAATATTATTATATATGCATTCAAAATTAAAATTTTTATAAATAATCCAATCATAAAGAACGAATGGTTTCTAAATAAAATTGAAAATAAATTTAAAGTGAAAAGTAACTTATATAAAGTACAATTGAACAAAATTATTCGTATGTTAAATTTTTAAAAAATGTGCAATTAAAACCAAGCAAAATAGAAATTTCGCATTGCCAATGCTAAAGCATTACATTCTTTTGAGTATCCCAGAAGAATACTGTTTATCTATCATCAGCTGCTTTCCTGCACCGTCGGATTCGTTCTCCGTCGGACCAGCAACCTTCCGTCGAATCCAAAACTAACTCTTATTCTACATATTTCTTATATAGAACTTCTGTGTATAATTTTTTATATATTTCTTCTATATAACTCTTCTATAAATCTATCCATATAATATGATGGATAAATTTAATGTTATTATCAGAAATCTGGAAATTTTATACGTCTTTGGCTGCTAAAAATAAGTATATCGATTTATCTTTTCCTTTTGACAGATATAATATTGTCGCGTATTTGCGACTTTACTGACTTCAATACACAATTACAAGGAGGTCAGTATCCTTTGAAGTGTTTATTCAAATTAGTATTAGGTATTTATTATTCTTTTATATCTATTATATTATTTATCTACGATCAAATTAGGAAAATAGGAAAATATCTGCAAAATATAGATATTTAAAATAATTAGTAATACAATTTCGATTGAATTAAACGAAGCCTTTAAATAAAATTTCCATATAATATACAACGTAATTTAATTAAATTGTATATTTACGGTTCATTACTATCGAAAGACATCATTGAAATCAAAAAAGAATTGCATCAGTAATTTATCGATCGCAATTGATAACAATTAATAATATAGAAATGTAATTTTTTATCTGGTATCTCTTGCAGGAGCAATTATAAGTACAGTGTTGTTAATCTAATTCAAATATGTGTATCATACATAGATATATTATAATCACAGTTTATTAAACTTGAATAAATCAAACAACTCTTTTTTTGCCGAATTTTGACTACTTGACTAGCTAGAGAACTGTAATTATCTTCTCCGAAAAGAAAAAGGATTTAGTAATAAAATAAATCTCTATCTCTATATCTATTAAAGCTCTTACACTCAGCACTGGTTAGCTTCAGTGCTCAAGGAAAACATAAAATCTTTCTTTAAGGGCTACTTTTACTTAAAAAAAAAAAGCTTTCAAGAAATGTTTTATTTTATAAACAAAATATTGTTTAGTATAATCAATTATAGGAATAATGTTTGAGTCCTATTTTTTTAACTTTTGTGTAAATGTTACAAAATTAATCGTGAAGTCAATATTTTATTTAGATCAATATACGTTGCATAATGCATATGGAAAGTTGATTTTTGGATGGTAGCAGTAAAACAAGACCACGCATTACGGCAATAATTGATTGATGTTCAAAAGATATTGATTGCAAGTAATTATATTATTCATGAATGTATCCCTGTTAAATAATTCGTTAGTAAGAATTTAAAACTAAAAATTTATCCAACGCTTTGATACTACTTTTACGTTTTAATCTTTTTTAATCTGTAGAATAATCAGATCTCAGCTTCCAAACAGAAATAATTAAAATATTCAACAATTTTCTTTTTGAATCTTATTTTCTTATGAAAATGTGGCTTGTTTGATTGTTTTTCGTAAATATAATAGCTGTGACCTATTTAAGTTTTTAATGCTCTTGTAAATAGAAAAACTTTTTTGTCGGCTACGACGTGCATTAAAATAGGTCATTTTATGTTTAAGATAATAATAAAAAGTTAGAGAAAGACTTATCAGTCGAAGCAATAAAGATGTACGCTGAAGGAAGAGAAATTTCTTATTATAAAATCTAAACTGCATTACAAAGAGGCACCGCATGATTTCTTTTAAATAAGCAATTTGCAAGGCAAAAGTTTCCTGATTGAAATTTGAAGCCGAAGCAACGCCAAAAAAAAGATCATTTTTCGCAGCTTCTTATATCCCGGCCGCCGACTTTTAAGTAATTCAGATTACGGCAAACTTGGATCTCCCCCAACTATTTCGTCTCGCGCCGAGTTCGCAATGCATAATTTACCCCTCCCGCAACATCCAGTCGGTCTTGTTATAAAAGTTGCCTCCGCCGTTTTTCCGAGCGTCGCATCGGCAGCGCAACAACTCGACAGCCCTCCTCCATCCCTCATCCGCGCGGCGTGCAACCAGAAGCGCAGTTGGCGCAAGCTCGGCCTCGCGTCCCCGCGACGTCGCCGGGGGAGAGTGTATAGAAAGGGAGCTCTGACGGGTCGTTCGACAGGTGGCTCCGTGCAGCGAGTCGGGCTGGCAACTCGCGTCGCGCAGCGGCCGGAGCAAGCCCTGCGCCGAGCCAGGAGAGAGAAGGAGATAGAGCGCCTGCCCCCGGAGGGAGAGGAGCAGCGGCAACCCCCCGACCGTGTGCGGTTCGCTTTCAGTGTCAGCGCTTCCGCCGTTGCGTTCGCGTGCGTCTTATATACCAGCGACTGAGCGACAGGGACACACACGAGCACGACGCGCGCTCGGTGCTATTATCCAGCTGGCCGAAGCTGCGCACGGACACCTGCTTCGTGGCCTCCTTTTTTTTTTGTTTTGCTAAAGATCGTTGTTTCGGTTGCGACTTTGTTTGCTTTTGCTGCTCGGAAGGGAAAGGCTGATTAACTGGTGAAGGACTCTGTTTGTTTTGGCATCGCCTGACCGATTACGGGTACGAACTACTTGTTACTTGCGAATGCTCTCTCTGCGCGAATATATAAAAGATTTAAAATTGCCTTTCGATACGAAAGGGATCGGTAAATCGGTGCTCTCGGAGGCACTCGTGAGTGAAAATAGAAATCCCCCCCCGATAGGATTCAGTGAAATCGTTTGTATGAGGGAAAGAAATCGAATGGTATCAAGAATATAGGAGAAGTTGCTTGAAGGTATTTCGCACGCCGTATGAATGTTGGAAGCTGCGAGCTTTTCTTCCGCGGAGGGCTTCGTGAAAATTTGAGGAGCTGCACAGTCGAGCGAGGTGCCTCCATGGGATTTCCGAAGAATTTCCGTGGCCTGAGCCGAGCTGTAAGGTTCTCTTACAGAGTGAAGTAAAATAAAAGTGAAAAAGGCTGAGCCCGGGTTTTCCAAGCGGGGATAGGGGTATATTTGGATCTCGATTTATTTAAACGTCATCCGTTTGTCGCTTCATGCAGTCCGATCGTACCGACGCTTTTTCTCACTTTGCTGAAAACAAAACAGTGCTTTTGTTGTGAGTTTTGGTGATCGGAGGGAAACGAATTGAAATTTCCGCGGGACTTCAAACCACTGGATTGGAAACTTTTCTGGTAAGTAAATTGAGTTTTTCCAATTCCGTTATACCGCTTCTTCTTGAATTACTTTATTCGAGCGAAAATTAAGCTGGCAAACAGAAAATTAAAACATAAAATAAAGTGTGCTGAGAGAAAACTTCATTTATTTTATGTTTAAACTTCAAGGCTATATAAATATTACGAAGAGTGATATTGGAATATTGAATGTAATTCCAATCTTTATGGAATAAAACAATAAATAACATTTCTCATACATTATTACTTAAAAAATATCGAATTATTTAGGAATAAATGAATCTTAAAACTGCCTCAGGATAAAAGCTTCGCGAATGACTTATAATTAACCAAGTTTTTGTGCAAATGAACAATCTGCTTTGTTAAATAGAAATTGTTTGAAAGAACATCAACAAAAGCATGTTGTTAATAGTAAAACTCATCTCATTTATTACAATAACATTAATTATAATAATAATTATAAAGTAAATTATTAATTAAAATGAAATAAACTCATATTAAAACGCATAAATGTGTCTAATAATTTACAAACTATATATTCAATAAAATATCGAATCATTTATGATATCTATTACATTTAAGTCAATAAAGATCAATGGGTCCCAGATCAATTACAATTTTTTTGAAAAATTAATAATTTATCTCGCTTTTCAATTAAAGGTGTAAAATTAATTTTCGTATCCTCTAGTAGACTGTACAGTGACGCCTAATTTTGTTCATAAAAAATATTTATTTATTATTACAATCAATATTTTTTTTCTTTTTATAGCCTATTGTTATTGTACTTAAAGTAATACCGAGAATAAAGGAAATTTCATTAGTTTTCTGTTTTTTTTTTTATTTACCTATGGTTCTTTGAAGATTAAACATAGCCAAAATTTTTTGTGCACGGTAAGTAAAAGTAATGAATGTCTTGTTAGAAATTTTCATAGACATTCACGTAATATTAGCATTTCGTAAAATACTATTCTTTTTCGTTATACAAAAATTTAATAAAGTTATAAAATAAAAAAAATAATATATACATTTCTTAAAAATGTATACTGTTAATTTTTTCTATTTTGCTCAATCGTTATAAGATCGAGATGTTCTTGTTTGGACTTTTCTTCTTTAAAGTTTAAAAGGTAACACTTAATATTTGAAAAATGCTTTGAATCAAAAGTGAAGAGTCGTCGATATTTGATATTAATTCCCCCTTTGCGACATGGTGTTCGATATTGACTATACCTGTCTGACATCAATTTTCGAATTTACCGAACATCAAATGATGCGTTTATTACATTTCTTTTCATTTAACTTGAGTGGAGGTTTATGTGAAATATTGTAAAAAAGAATTTTAATGTTTGGGAAAACCCAAACGATTGTCGAAGTAAAAGTGTTAACCCTTAGACCGTCGGGGTTTTAGCGACTTTTTTTCCCTCAGAAAGTCTGAAGAACTTATTCTTATTTCTTGGGTTTGAACCCAACAAATTTCTAATCTCAGGTAGCCTCTTATATAAAACTTTCCAGCGTCTAGAAACGAGAAATTTTTTGAATTTTTAAAATTCAAAGTAAAGGCGCATACGGGATGAACATGATAGTGATAGAATTTTTTCGCCTAAACCTTTAGAAATCATCCTTTTCTACACAGAAACCATCTCTTTTTTGTTTTTTTGACTCAAATTTCGGGGTACTTCGAATATATCTCTGTAAAGAGTTTTATAAATCGGCAAACGTACCAGTAACGATATGCTTCATTACATTGCTGATAACTCGCCCCTAAATATTTCAGTTCGATTTGGGAATAATAATCTGGATTGCTCTCGACACCGTCTAGCCGATGGAAAAACATTGAATAGTATTTCAAAAAGTCAAACTCGAAGTGCTTATAAGCCCTGTAGAGCTTCGCACGTCGTTGATAATCACCTGCTAGAAGAGTTTCCTTCTTTTTTTCTAGGACGCTGCGCATCGACACATATACGTTTTACGACAAATTACGGCAAAAGAAGATATTGTTCGTTCGGTTTGTTTTGTCCGGCTTCCTCGACCCACTTTTCTTTCTCCGATTGCCCAAGCGAAATGCGATACTTCTGAAGTCGACAACGTAAGTTTGCAAGAAAAAGTTCTTGCCACCCTATACCCCTTCATTATGCTTCTTCCTCTAGCTTCTTTGATGAGAGTCCAATATAATAATAGTGTTATATTGTTTTGAAATAATTAACACAAATATTTTCGAACATCCCTTTCTATCTACAATTAATTTCGCGTTGAATGACGATTTAGCCTGATATCAACAAATCAATGTTTCGCAGTGAATGGTTTAGGATATTTGAATCGACGTTATATTGATTAATGTTCAAATAACGTTTAATAAGCTAGGATCTATGCAAAATAGATGGACTTAACGGAAATCGCAACTTAATTTTCAAAACAAACTAATTTTGTTTGACTATAATTTGATTCGCATAATATATCTAAAATGTTTATAAGCATGAATAAGTATAAGTTTAATTTCAGAATTAACATAAAAATTACATGCATTATTTATAGCATTATATATCTTACTGAGCCTTATAGCAATTATATCTTCCCCCCTAAATCCAGAGAATTGGCAAGGCCTCCGCAATATTGGAGGTATATAATTCGTTAATCAGTAAACTCAATGACCCACTGACATAAGAAATCAAAGAGCCTATATGCTTTGTTTGGCTTCTCATCCCTTTTTGCTCGCAGTCTACGCTCGCTTGCTTCTAATTTCGGAGGATTTTTCTCCCCCAAAGTATAGGCATTAAAGGCCAAGATGTGTGATTTGGGGCGTACACGTTACTTATTACTCTTGCTAAATACAATATATGACACGGATTGAACATCACTTTTCCTCTTGCAAAAAATTTACAGCCTTTTTATAACTCTTAATAAGCGCCTCAATAAACGTGGAGAGATTTATTACTTACTTGCAAAGCATTTTCAGCTGCCAATCCTGATTCTGCATATATATGAAATCGGATAATAGATTAATTGAATTAAAATAAAGCCATGTAAGCTTAAAGAAAAGGCTAGGGTAGGCTAGAATAACAACAGTAGATTAGAGAATGGTTTAATTAATCAGATTTAAGGATTGTGACAAGATATTTCAAACATATAAAAAATAACGGCAGTAAAGTAGATAAAAGAAAATAAAATAAAAATTTAATAATTTTTTTTAAACATAATAAATATAGCGTAAAGCCAACGATTTAAAAATTAATACAGTAACCGTAGTTCTTTTAAATTTTCTTTTTACTGTATTGATTGTACAAAAAATTATTATTTGAATTTATTTTATCATTATTTTCTCCGCGTTGATAACCAATATTATTAACCCTTTCAATAAATGTAAAACAATCACTAAATTTGTAATAACAATTATACCATGTAGATGTTAAAAACGAATAGTTAAAAAACATTATGATTTTATTTTTAAAAATAACATCATTTTTTACAATATTAAATAATAAATGCGAGGAGTTTTAACTTGCATCTTTCACTCAGTTTATCAGTTCTCTTTTTTTGTGAAATCAAACATTAAGTAAAAAATCTTTCACTTTAAAGGAGTTTCATCAAAGCTATATTTAAGGATTGGTTTTACGAGAATTGGTTTTACGGTTTTTCTGCTTTATCGCGTTTTATTACGATTTTGATACATGGTTGTAACTTCAAGACTATAAAACCATAAACTAAATAAATTTCTGAATGATATTTAACTGCTTTTTCGCTGCAACTTGCAATTTCAAAATGATAAAAAATATTCACGAATTTCTGAGATTTTACATTTTTTTCAACGAATTATTAATTAAAGGATTATGTAATAACGTTGTTTCAGCAAATAAGTATAATTGTGTATAATATTTACGAGAAATATTGTATTACTTCATTAGTGCACTATGACATATTTTAAATTTGAATTATAATAATACTGGAAGTCATTTTTAGTTTTTGCTCACTCATAAACATTTTTCAATTTTACAGTATAATTTAAATCAGTTTTAATAAAATCTATTTTTTATAAAATGTATTTGTAAATATAGCAAATATTTATTAGTCGACAAAATAAAAAAAAAAAAACAATGTTAATAAAATTCTAAAAATATTTTATCCCACATAAAAATAATTTATATAATTTTTACCAAGATTTTATACTTTTATTTTAAAATTTTGTAAAATTTTGATTGTAAATAATCCGTACAAAATTTGTGTACAAAATATGAGCTCCTCTAATAGTCATCGGTAGCTAATTTTGTCATCAGAAGTGTAAAAGGTTAGAATACGCCACCAAGCGGAATTAATTTTATTTTTTACGACTGGCGTTTGGAGGCGCATCCTAACCTTTTACTCTTCTCATGAGAAAATTAGCTAACCGATGACTATTAGAGGAGCTCATATTTTTTGTTTTTGTACACAAATTTTGTATACAAATTATTTAGAATCAAAATTTTACATAACTTAAAAATAAAAGTATAAAATCTTGGTAAAATTAAGTATATACATTTTTTTTACGTGGCATATTAAAAATTTGAATACTTTTTAAGCTTTTAACCTAAAATATTTCGTATACTGAGAGAATTTTTCCGGTAAATTTAATTAAATTTTCAGGAAAAATTACCGTTACGAATCGCAAACGTGGGACATCGCATGGTTTCGGTAACTATTGACAAGCGCTCTCTAAACATTACGCTCGTCACGGTAAAAATTTACAGAACTGGCTCGGTAAAAATTCGCGCCATGGTAGAAACTCGCGGTTAAAATACCAGCACATATTAAAACCGCGGAAGTGCATACTATTTTTTTGCCTAGCGAGGACGAAAAAACAACGTTTCCGATTCGGCGCCGGGAGGGAAAGTAGTACTTTCGGCCCGCTAGGCAAAAAAAAATTATGCAGGTGCTATTAAAAATTAGTTGATTCCCATAATATATTATTGTGATAGTAATTTTTGGAGTTGTTCGAAAAAATGGTTATAACAGTATTTTAAGGTGTCAGGAACAAGAATAAATGATTTTTGAAAAATGTCTGTATGGATGTATGTGTGTGTGTGTGTGTGTGTGTGTGTGTGTGTG
>UCOM01004248.1:0-13213 GCA_900474385.1 Ormyrus pomaceus
AATTTACGCCTCGGGACGGATTTCCAGAAATTCTTGCATTTCGTCCGGCGCGTATATCTGCTCGTCATCTCGTATCGGTCCTGGGATCTCGGCAGCTGCGCGCGCCTCTCCCGCTCTCTCTCTCTCTTACGCACTTTGCGAATCCGCTCGTAATTAACGTCTCTCGCCTCTCTCTCTCTCGGGCGTGTGTAGGTGTGCGCGCGCGGGACCGGGGTCAACGACACGCACACGACCGGCGAATAAGTCAATCGGCCGCGCGTTAATAGAGATCGCCTCGTTATCGGCAGGCCAACACCTTGCGAGAAACGGGGGAGAGAGAGAGAGAGAGAGAGCTGAAAAGAGTTACGCGCTCGGGCGTAAATCAAATATAAATCTAGCGCCTCGAGGGCAGCTCTCTTTGCGCCGTAAAACGAAAACGGACGAGAGGGAGAGAGAGTGAGTGAAAGAAGAGAGGGAGAGAGGGATTCTGACAAATTGGAAGGCAGTTAAAGCCGGAGAGAAGCCGTCGCCCCTCCGCCTTGCAAGGGCTTCGATGTCAAGAGCCAAGAGACAGAAGGGAGAGAGAGAGAGCCAAAGGCCGAGCTCGCTACATTTTTAGAGCCAAAATAAAATCCCGAATATACAGGGATCTCCCTCTCTCTCTGCTCGTCGGGCCCCGGAGTCGTAAGAACGTAGGTGGTCCTCGCTCGTTACCTGCTGCAGTCTCCTCTTTCTGCCCTCCTCCTCCTCTTCTCGCGCGAGAGCCACCTTTCCGCGCGACCGAGAGGCGCCGCGGGCTCCCTCCCCCCCTCCCCCATTTCCCCCGAAAATCGCCGGGGAAATCCGCGGCCGATTTGAATTTCAGATCGCCGCCGCCTCCCCGGGGAGACCGTTCGGCGGGGTCGCGCGCGCTAAAAGGCCCCGCGGAATTGGGGCAAGCTGGGCGTGCGGGGGGGGGGGGACCTCGATTATTATACGTTATACATAAAGTTCGCGCGAAGGAGGGCATATTATTTTTCAATTTCCCACGGGCAATACGCGAGGCTGCGCCTCGGCGCGGGGATTGACGCGCCGCCGTCGCGGCGATATGCAATAATATTCCAACTCGGAGGGAATTGCGGGGCGGCGGGCGTTCGATATAACTTTTTTCATAAACGCGCGTCCCGCTTTTCCCGCGATTGGCCCGTAAATTCCGCGTGCGTGCGGCGGCGGCGGCGGCGGCGGCCGATTGATTCGCAGCCGAGAGACGGGAAAAGCCACCGGTCGCCTCTCGGTTTTTGCGGGAGCGAGTCAAAGGGGGGAAAACGGCCGCCGCGCAATCGTCGGAATTGACGAGACGGGGAGAAGTTTCTAAGCCAGTTGGGCAACAATCGCCGGCGGATTCTAATCTCTCTCTCGTCGGCGAGTGAAACCGAGCGACTGCAAATAGGCTTGACACTTTTTATTAATGCTGGAAAGCTTCTCCCGGCGGCGGGCTGCGGTGGCCCGAGTTGCGTCAAGTGCATAGGAGCGTAATGAGGCTGCAAACCCGCACGCCGTCTGGGTAGAGGAAGAAAAAAAAAAGGAACTCTCCAGGAGAGCTGGTTACGAAACTGAATTATCACCTCGGTTCCTCGAAGCGTCGCGTCCCGCGTCCGATTATATTCCCAGAAGCCGCGGGATCCGAAAGATTTTCGACTTTTCACGCGGCGCGCGGCCGCTTATTATAAAACAACGCGCGTAGAGGCACTAAAATTCGACGGGCGGCCGCCTCCTCCTCCTCCTTCCGCATTACCGCACGTAACTGTCTTTTATGAATATATTTCGTCGGTGTAATTTCGGCGTACGTTGCTCTCTCCTCTCTCTCTCTCTCTCTCTCTTCCCGGCGGTGCATAAAATATTTTTCCCGAAGCGGCGGCCCCCGATTTTTATCCTCCTCCCGGCCTTAATCTTTATTATTTTATCGCGCCGCGAGTTAAGCGGCGTCGGGCGAATTAATCACGGCTCTCTCTCTCTCTCTCTCGGCTCGTCGGCGCGTTTTTATTTCTGAAAAAGCGGCGGCGTCGGCTTCCCTCTCGCGCCGGAAACAGAGAGAGAGAGAGAGAGAGAGAGAGAGAGGGAGAGGGGGATGAAAAAGAGCCACGGGCGCTTTCTTTTGCGGAGGAACGTGTCCTATCGATAGCGGCGCACCCCGCGCGCCCCTCCGAATAACGCAATCTCTATGGAAATCAGAGAAGCGGCGGCGGCGGCGGCGGCGGCGTCGTCTCCCGTCTCTCGACGCGTCGCGCTCTCCTCTCCTCGTCGCCGTTTGGCTTTCCCTCTCCGCGCGCGCAAAGCGTTGAATTTCAGAAACAATTTCGTCCTCTCCCGGCTGCAGCGGCGGCGGCGGCGGCAGCTCTCGATTTCTGCGCCTCCTTTTTCACCCTCCCTTTCGGCCCCGGCCGCCGCGCCGTTGATTATTATCTGCGTTATGGATTTTTCGGAGGAGAGAGAGAGAAGGCCCCGCGAGCGAGAGAGAGAGAGAGCCTGCCGACGTCGCCGTGGCCCCCGAGAATTTATGGGACGACGCGCGTATGCTAATGCGAGAGCGTCGAACGCGGAGAGAGAGAGAGAGAGGGACCGAGGAGAGAGAGAGGAGCATAAACTTTTCGATTAAGGAGCCAAAGTTTCTATACACTTTCCTCTCGCCGCCAATTTCGCCATGTCAGACTAATTACGCAGAGAGAGAAGGGTATATATACGTATACGAGAAGCGTAGACAAACAGCCGATTGCGTCACCGGGAGAGTCGAGTTTTGCTGCAGCCGGGAGCAGTCTCAAAAAGCGTAAACGGGGCCCTATCTCGGCGCGTAATCGCCGCGCGCGGCCGGGTAACGTCTCATTTTCCCGAAAGCTTGTTATTACGCGCCTCGTCGCGGGAGAAAGTGAGCCGCCGCCGCCGTGAGAGAGTTTTTCCCGATGGCCGCGCTCGGCGGCGGTCGACCGAAATTCATCAAGATATACCCCGCCGGCCGGAGGGGGAAAAACTGCACAGCTCGAACGAGTGTGTACACATGTATATATAAACAAAGCGCGCGCCGGTTAACCTGTTACGCTCGCCGACTTTTCCGCCCGCCGACTGTCGAAACGGAGGAGACGGACGCTCGTCGCCTCGGTGTCTCTGCGCCGTCATTACTTTTAACGACTCGGTTTCCTCGAAAAACTGTCCCTCTCCTCTTTCCTGCCGGATCATCGAAAAATACGAAGGGCCCCGGCAGCAGCCGGGTTAATCGTTCGGTGTCGCCCGATTTCGCGACTGGTGCATTACCGAAATTAGACTCGCTCTCAGCTCTCTCTCTCTCTTACTCTCCGGTCGCAGCGCCTCTCTCCGCGTACACGACGGAGCGAGTTGAATGACTCTCCGGCGCGGCTCATCGGGCTCGCGTTTTCAAGGGCGTGCTGTGCGCTCCGCTGCGTGCGGAGCGGAGGCCGAGGGGTTGGAAGGCGGTCGATACGCACTCAGACGAGAGAGAGAGAGAGAGCGCGTACGTACGTACGTATATATATACGTAGGAGCTACGTGTCGCAGCTCGTAATAAACGCGCATATGCACCGAGAGCCTTTCTCCCCTCCCCTCTCCCTTCCCACGCGGCCAGAAGGTGAAACGCTCGGCGGCGGCGGCGACTGGCTCGAGGACCTGCGGCGCGCGCCGCCATTTTGAAAGGGAACGCGTGGCGCGCTCTTTCTCTCTCTCTCTCTCTCTCTTACTCCTTCCTTTTTTCGGGGTGTAACGTTATACCTGCCCAGCCTGCGGGGCTCATCTCGCGAAAAAAAAAAAGAGATGCGACGACGACGCCGTCTGCGCGCACGCACACACGCACGCACATACACGCGCGCGAGGCCCCTGCGGAGAGACTGCTTTGCCGAACCGTTTTTGAAGAAATTTGCACCGGTAATGACTAATTACGAGAGAGAGAGAGAGAGCCGCCGCTCGGGGGGGTTTTAATTAGAGGCGCTGCCGATTCGCCGGGGAAAAGCCGCGAGGCTCTCGTCGAGCGTTTTGGGCACACGGTTTTTTCAGCGGAAAACGGCCCCCCCGAGCTTTTCCCCGCGGCGCGGCGACCGCGAATGTAGTCGCGCGCGAAAGCCGTCGCAGCCGAAAAATCGCGGGCGATAGTCTTCACCCGCGCGCTCTCGTAATTTACGTAATTACCGGCGTATATATACGTACGCTTTTCTTGCGCGAGCCTCGCAGCGGGCCCCGCGTGTATCTGTAATTATAACTCGGGCTCTATTAATTTCTGCGTTCGGTGTGTTTCGTAATTAACTCGTAGTTCCGCGCATTTGCATAATTGCGAGCCGCGCTTGCGCTCTCTCTCTCTCTCTCGCTTTTTAGGCGGCGTGTAATTTAATTAATTTCGATTTTTGCGAGCCGCACGGCTGCGAAACCGGGTGACACTTTGAATTATATACATTCGCGGGAAGGTGACAGAGTCGCCGGCAAAATAAATAAGACGACGACGGAAATTATTGCAGGCCAACTTATTTGATCAGGCCATGCTTGATCGAATTCTAAGTTTACGTCGACTGCGGGGTTGTTTATTTATTTATTTAATCAGCGACTTTACTCGAATTCGCGGCGACGCGCGCCGCTTTCGAAAATAAACGACGGATCGCTCTCGGATATTAATTCGAGACCGGTAAACCGGCGAAATGGGCAATTTTCTAGCGGGGCTCCATTACACCGTCCATAGCCGGCGAATCAGCCCGCTCCGTTAATGAAACATACAACGCACAATCAATTTCCTAAATGAAAGTTTTATGTTAAATCCCCACGGGCCTCGGAGAGGAGGAAAAAAGCCGTATAACCCAATCCATTACATATATATATATTTCGTTTCTGCTTCCAGTGGTTCTCCTGGACACGACGACGGAGGGCAGCCTCAAATGGACCAAGTTCCCTTTCGGCAAGCAAGCCAACACACCCGGCGTGAGTACACCTCCATTCAATTAGCATCGATCATTAAGGCGATATTATCCCCGGCCCCGTTTTTTTTTCAGCCCGATAATACTCGCGGGCATTGCTTACGATACGTACCGTATATCCCCGCTTTTATGATTGATGACATTCCTCGGGGATATCGGCGGCGGCCGCGCCGTACCGTTATTAAGGAAATTTTCTAAATATTTTATTCGGATGCTCCGAATATTGTATTTGGACGATTGCTCGGCGCGCGCGCGCTCGGAGCGATCGATTTATCCCAGCGGCGAGAATGCCAATTAGCAAATAATGATCGGCAAAGTATTTTCCAATAGCTCCCCGCTCTCTCTCTCTCGCGTCGAGCGTTGCGTAATCGCTCATAAATTCCGTTTTGCTAAATCGTGCGCGGAATAATTAATTCGCCCGGCCGCTCGATTACACCGACGTATGACCGATTCCCCTCGCGTCCGCGGTTTACTGCTCGAACTAATGAATGTTTCGCGAGTTTCTTTTTACCCGCGGAAGATACCTTACTCTCCGGGAGAGGGGGGTATCGATGTCGGTCTTCTCTTGCATTTTCGGACTTTTACGGTGAAATCGCGAGTCTAGTCAACTGACAAATTCAGATGTGGCCGCCGGTAAAATATGCACCCCCGTTTCGGGAAACGGCCGCTGCTGCCGCCTTCCTTTTTTTTTCCCCCCGCTTTAATCGGGCCCGCGCATCTCTCTCGATGTCAAAGCGGGTCTCTCTCTCTCTCTCTCTCTTTCACCCGCGAGCGAAGCCGGAAAATGAATTCGGCTTTTAAAAGTTGGACTTTAGCATAATTAGATCTCAACTTTAAATGCGAAAAAGGCAGCTACCGGCTGTTCGCCTTTTTTTCGAAAAAAAGAAGAAGGACGCCGCCGCCGCCGCTGCCGCCGCCGGGAAACTGACGGACGCGGAATAAATAATCCGGGAAAAATGGACGGGCGCGGGGAAATTTAGTTTGGCCGTTTTAGAAAAGTTTCAATGCATCCGCAAATTCGACGCTGAACATCATCTTCGCAAAGAATCCGCGCGCTGATTTCGCGCGCGGAAAAGCGGAGCGGCGGATTATCATACACTTTCCAAAAAGATTATTACCGCCCCGCGCGAAACTCGCTAAAAACTCCGAACATTAGAATAAAATCACATTGCCCCCCCCGAATCAGGGCCACTTCTCCCGTGTACCGGCGATTCCGCCGATACGCCGCAAAATCGTCTCTCCCGACCGCCTCTCGATAATTAACGTCCGATAAAACAATTTTTTTCCCCCGCGCTCTCGCATCCTCGCGCGCGCCTGCGCACATACAAATTCGGCCCGCGTCCGAAAAATTGCGCGCGCTCCCCGAGCTGTTATATCCGAGCGAAGGATCTCCGTTGCTCGGCGCTTTTAAAAATGAAATCGTCAGGATAATGAAGTATGAAGAATCGGCCGAGATGATCGCCGATCGCGAAATCTGGCTCTCCTCTCCCCGGAGAGGAGGAAGCCGCAGTCCGGAGTGAGAGGAGGGGGAGCTGACAAGATGGTGGCCGGCGAAGGGCACGTTGCATTAAATCATAAAACTCGCTCTCTCTCTCTCTCTCTCTCTCGCGAGCCGCATCCTCGATATACCGGTCAGGCCCTCGAGAGAGAGAGAGTCCCACACGGTCCCCGCCATATTAGTCGCTGATTTGTCGGCCGCGAGGAGTGCTGTGTTTGCTTTGTCTTCGGGACGATTATTAGATTTGACCGCGTTCGTCAGCTTTTCGAAAGAGAGGGAGTACTTTGGATATAAAAGTGTGTGTGTGTGTGCATATTTGCCGAGGATTTTTTTTTTTTTTTTCATCCCGAGACCCATTGAAGCGGAGTCTGTTTGCGCTCCGGGGAATATTCTATCGAGTCCTTCCACCGAACTCTCCGGCGTCCAGTTTTACACTAAATTCAAAGCGCCGCGCAGCTTTTTTCCCGAAAGCCTATAGCCGGTTGAACGGGCATCCTCGAGTTATATATATTCCTCGCGCTGATTAGTTATTAACCTCGTCTCCTCCGCCTCGCAAAGCGTTCGAATATTAAAAAGCGAACTCTGCGGCCGAAAAGCAAAAACTCTCTCTCTCTCTCTGTCGAGTGACAATTTTCTCTCAAAGCGATCCCGTGTGCCCCGATGACTCATCGGTTTGCTCAAGTTTTAAAGTGCTTCTTGAAATCGGGGGGCCTATCGGCTCGACTCTCGTCGCGAATGTAAATTGCCACCCGCTCCCACTCCCCCACCGCTCTTCGAGTGTTCCTTTTTTTTTGCTTTTTTCATCAAATTCAGCCCACGTACTTTTCCAACTTAGCATACGCGTACAAATGATTGCAGAAATGATGCGCTCGGATGCGCCGCGGGAATAAAAGCGGGCCGCGCAGTTCACAATGGAGGCCGCCGCGCGCTCGGCTCCTATGACAAATAGCGAGCGAGATGTGTACAAATTCCGGGCGTACGTGAGATATATATATGTATATATATATTCCCTCTCCCGCATCGGATTTGCATCCTCAAGCAGCTGTGGCTGCGCGGGGGCGCGGAGCGGATTCCTTTTTTCGCGCGCGCAGCCTTAATAAACCCGTTCCCTCTTCGCGGGGGAAAGCTTCGGGAAAAAGGATTCGCGGGGCCCTTTTCCAGGAAGCTGCGCGCAAACACGTACATGCACGCGCACGCACGCACACACGGCCGCCTCTCCCTTTCTCCGCTCTCTGAGCGATGCGCGTCTCGGGCGCCATGTTTGTTTTTCAGTTGTTAAGCGCGCAGCGGGCCGCCAGACAGGTTTAAATCAGCCTGCCTGCCTGCCTGCCTGCCTTCCCCTCCACCTCCTTATATCCTTCGTCGTCGTCGTAGTCGTCGTCGTCGTCCTCCTCCGCCGCCTCTCTCCTTTTCTGCTGCGCCGGAGAGGGACTCGGCTCTCTCTCTCTCTCACTCCTTGCGGGGCTCTCTCCAGTCTCTCCGCCCGGGATATATAACGCAAATTGCTTTTTGTTTGAACGGACAAATTAGAGAGTCGCGCGGCGGCGGCGGCGGCGGCCGGCGGGAGAATTAAAAAATTACCGCGGCCCGCTGCCCTTTTTTGCCGCCGCTCCGAATTTCCGATCGTTAGTGCAGTGGCGCTAATCGAGCGCGCGCCCCGAAGCTGCGAGGCGAGGAGCTCTGTTTGAAAAAGCTCTTTGAGCCGAGCGCGCGCGCGGCCCGGTGTTGATTTTTCGAGTAATGCCCCGCCTGCTGCTGCCTGCGCGCCTTTTTTTTCTTTCTCCGGGCGTCGTTTAGCGCCGAATTTCGGAGGATATCTCGCGGCGCGGAAGGGGGCTTTGACGTTATTCGGCAGCGGCCCTCTAATTATGCGCGCCGTGCTTTTTCTCCGAGGAATTCGGACGGGTGCTTTGAGAGAGAGAGAGAGAGAGAGCTCGAGTCTCGCGCTGACCCCCGCTAACGCAATAAACTGCGTGAGAGAGCCGCGCCGCGGGAGGAGGGGGTTATTAATATACGGGGAGCGTCAGAACAAACAAGATAAACAGAATTAGCCGGGAGTATTTGAACAAGCGGAGGGACTGCCGGCATGTCGGCGGGGGGAGGCGGCGAGGGTTCAAAACTTGCATAAAGGCACTACGTGCGGCAATCACCGCGAGAGAGAGAGAGAGAGAGAGCGCCAGCCGCCTCGAACCAGGCCAACTTTCGATCCCTCGCTCTCGCTTCTCTCTCTTGCTCGGCTCTTCTCTCGATATTCCGCAAACTCGAGCGAGAGACGGCCCAAGGAATCGCTTTGCTTGCACACTGGGTTAAGAACCGGCCAATCTAAATACGCCGCCGACGCCGCCTCCGTCCGAGAGGATCGTTTTCCGACTGTTTTCCTACGACGAGGCGCACCATATTTCGTACACGGGGACTCGTGCGATTTGACTCGATGTGTACACTTCGCGTGGCGGGAAATTGGAAGATTCGAAACGGCCTAGTTCTGGAGAAATTTCTGTCGTCTCGTTCTCAACTATTTTAGCGCGTAATTAAGGACAGCCGAATACTGCAGGTACACGGAAAATACAATTTTATCGAATCAACCGGTTAAATATTCACGATAGGATATTCGGTTGATTTAATGGAATTCTTGGTTGATTCATGTAAGGAAACCTGACGTTTCAATTTCACAAACTTTTGAATTGATCGAAATGTTCAAGCTGAAAATTCGATTTAAATAAACGAGCTTTCAAAAATACAAAGTAGCAGCGTAGAATATAATAAATTGCGAACATTATATAGACAAAACACAAATTTTCCCTTCCGATTCTACTTATGCGGCAATCTTGAATACATCCAATACAAGCTGTTACCGCATTCTCCAAAAAAAAGTAGTTTTTCTTCAAAATCAAAACTCCTATTAAACGCAACTGCAGAAACCGAAGTCTACTTCCATCAGGGTTGTTAACCCCCCGGCCGTCGGTTTCGGTATCTCGGATCGAATAACGGAAGCCCTCTTTTTTTTAGGGCCTCGCGTGTAATCGCGTCCGCGATTAATGAAACGCGGCCTCCTCCGCGTCCGCTCCATATATCGATTGCCCGCTCGCGCGACGAGTCCCCGCGCGCACGACACGCTCGTCGTCGTCGTCGTCATCCCCGGACGCGTCGCTCCTCGATATCGGAAAGGCGCCCGGGCACGCGACTGTATCTCCTGGGCAAATTAGACCCCGCGCTGCGCAACGCTTTCTCGGCAGCGGAGAGAGAGGACGCATATCATAAATATTTGACAATCGGCGCGCGGTGCTCTCTTGGACCGGGAATTAATGAAGCCGCGAGCGCGAGCGCGCGAGCTCGAGTACGTTAATCCGTTAATAATTTATGAAACCCCTCTCGACGTCTCTCTCTCTCTCTCACTCGTGAATGCGAAATCGCGACGGCCTCTTCCTCTCCTTCGTTTCTTCTTTTTTTTTCGTCCCCGCGAAAATAAAGGAAAAAAGAGGAGCGCAACGGCGGAGTGCAGCGGTGAGAGAGAGAGAGAGAGAGAGAGAGAGTCAAGTTTTATACATTCCTCCTCCCCGCCGGTTTCAGTCCTCTTTTCCCGGCGCGCGGAACCACCGCCGAAAACACTTTCCCGACGACGAGAGCCGCACCGGAGCCAAATTACTCGCCGCTCAAGGTGGCAAAGGCTCCGCTTTTTCTCCATCTCCGAGTCCTTTGAAGGCCGCCCCCCTCCCTCCTCCCCCCGCGGGGGGCTTTAGAGCCCTTCGGAAGCAATTAGCACCCGCGACGACGACGACGACGACGACGACGACGATATCGCCTACTACCTCCTTTCCGATGTTCCCGGTCGCGGCGACGTGTGCCTGGGAGAGATGCGCACTTGCGAGTCGCCGCCGCCTCTCTCTCTCTCTCTCTCTCTCTCTCTCTCTCTGTTTTCCTCGCTTTATATTCGATGACGCGGCTTCGTGCGCCGACTGCGAAAGTGCCCGTGTACATGTGCCGGAGAGCGGGGAACGGAGCACATCGCTGGGAGCGGCTTTAATTAACTTTTTGCGGTTTTCCGCGGAGAGCTAGATATCTCTCTCTCTCTCTCTCTCTCTCTCTCACTCTGATAACTGGCGACCTTTTTAACTATAAAACTGTTATTGCGTTATAAATTATTCAAATGCTCGCGGGCTTCGCGCGAGCATTCCCTCTTACACTCGCCGGGGTGGCTATGAATAAAACAGCTGGCCTGGCAAAAATTAAAGTGCTCCGAGAGCCCGAAGACCGAGTTACCGTATCCGCGTACGTATACACTTCGATCTGTTAAAACGCGGATGTGAACTTTGCTTTTGCGAAAGAGGCGATTATTTTCGAGATCGAGAAATACTTTTTATTGTCTAGTACCTGCTGCGGTCCTTTATATCGCTAAATATAATTAGTTCCTTCCGACGTTATTTAATATTTGTGTGTTAAAAAAGTTTTGTATATTCTTTAGACTCGTATTTTATCGTAAGTTTTCCGTATTTCTTCCAATCTTGAAAATAGGCACTTCTTAAAATTCTTCCACATCGCGAGATATCTCAATATCTGGACGCGATGAACCAAAATTATTATGACATAATATTAGCAGGCCAAAATACATACAAACACAATTAGTTTAGTCCGTGGACCAGAGCAGATTTTATTTTCTATGCCCGCCTAATAAAGACCCGACCGTTTTTTAAACAAACCGAAATTTCAGTACACGGAATAAAAGTTTGCGCGACGATTGTATACATCAGCGCATCTCTCGTCAGTTTTGCAGATTCCTCTCTCTCTCTCTCTCTCTCTCTCTCTCTCGTAGCCTCGCGGCTTTGCCTAACGAGAAATTTCATTGTACATTAACTTTTTCGAACGACACACACAGCTCAACTTTCCCGGAGCGCGGCGGCGGTACAACTTTTTTCGTCGCGCAGGAACTTTGCCGCTGCACCGCCGGGCGACTCAAAGCTCGAGACGGGCACACAGGAGAGGAAGAAGGCCTTGGGGTCTCGGGTTTCTGCTCCGTTTTTTTTTTCCTCCTCCTCCCCTCCCCTCCCGCCCTCCTCTCCTCTCTCCTCTCTCTCTCGCGGCGCGCTCGAAATTTCCTCGGTTTCTCTCAAATTTCTCGGGCGGCGCGCGCCGAGCGTAAATCCGGCGCGCTCGCGTTTTCCGCCGCCCCCCCCCCCCACCCCCCGCTTTACGATCGTCATCGTTCGGCGTGAATCACGCTGATTCACGGCCGCGGCCGAATTTACGAGATGCGCGCGCGGAGGCTTCTCGGAAGCAATTTCGCGGGCCCCGCAGATTTGATATAAGCCGCGGAGCCGAGAGAGGCTTGTTTATAACTGGGGGGGGCCGCGGGAACGGAGAAAAAGAGCTGGCTGATTAATGCAAAAGACCGAAAAGCAGCGCGAGGAGGAAGTCGACGCGGGCTTTTGGGGGGCCTTTTGGATTCGTTTCGCGCCGCGAAGTCGATCGATGTATACGGCCTACTTTGGAGCTTTCAGTCGTTATCGAGGCGGTGCTTGAGCGGTGGGGACGACGGTTTAGAAAGGAATTGTATCCCCAATTGGGTGTAATGTACATTTGAGTAGGGCACTTGGCGGGATGGAAGACAAATTGACAAGAATTCTGATACTGCGATCGTAGGCGTAGTTCGTTCAACTTTAACGACAAAAGTTATAAATAACTGCGTTTTATAATAAGGACATCAACTATTTTACAATTCTGGTTTGGCGACTTTGCCAATAATTGTACAATGAGTAAAAAAGAGCTTTTATTAGTTTAATTCTACTTTAACGAGCAATAATGTCTACGTCTCTCTATCCGAATTTTGATTACTAATTTTTTTCGAGCACGTCCATCAGTTGCACAATATCTTAGCAAAACTCTACCACCCTATAAAGGGACCCCTGGCAAGTAACGAAAAACACACGCTATTCCTCTCCTCTCCCCACTCCCTTAAATTACAGCCGTTCCGTCCTTCCGCGGCAGTGCATCTTCGTCCGGCGAATGAAAGAGAGAGAGAAGGAGAGCGACTTTGAAACAGGATCCCCGTCGGCGGAACCCGAGCCGGGCACTTGTCCCATATGCACTCGTTCGATTATCGACGATGCGCAGGCTTTCGCGCGCGCAGCCCGCCGAGTCATATCCTTCGGTTTCGCGAATCCGGCCCGATACGCCATTATTATATTCCGTCGCGCAGTTCCGCCTCGAATTTCCGGGCGGCAGCAGCAGCAGTCCAGGGACGCGAAGCCCCGCCGGGCAATTAGACTCTTTGTCGCGCGCATTCCTCGGAGCGCGGCCCCGCTTAATCTCCCACCCGCTTCCGCTCTCTCTCTCTCCCTGCTCGAGCCGCCGCCGTTGTTCCTCGGATATGTCGGGAGGCGATCCTCGAGACGGACGCAGGAACACCGTTCGAATTTTCCAAGTCTTTTTCCCGGCGACGCGTACGTATACGCGCGTTCGCCGGTAAATGAAGATAAATCGGCGCCCGGCTTCAGTATAGTATAATTTAATCAGCGGGGCGGCGCCCCCGAGAACTTTTGTCGAGAGAGAGAGAGAGAGTGAGTTTACTTAGCAGTTTTCGTCTAATTTATTTGAGCGTGCGCGGCCCAGATAGTAGTCTAGCAGCGACTCCTAATTGTTAATCCATTACTTATTTCAGACTCCCCCCCCTCCGCGCAACAATAACAATTTCATATCGCACTTGGCTCCGGATCTCGGGGCAATAAGTCCGCTTCTTGCAAAGCTGACGCAGAGTAAGAGAAATCAGGAAAGTTATGCGTAGGCCCGCGGAGGAGGGCGG
>UCOM01004249.1:0-13260 GCA_900474385.1 Ormyrus pomaceus
CCCCCCCCCCCCGCCGCCCCGAGCTTCACGCAGTGAAATTTTCCGCCAGGGTTCGCGATTGCGGATCGGTGTGCCAAGCTGGAGGCTCCCTGCACTTTCGAGGCGTTGAAACGTGCTGGAAACGGCGTCGTCAACTATAAAGCTTGAAATGCTGAGTTGTCGAGAATGGTTAAGTAACATTTTTCGTAATCATGGAAACGTAGGAGCAGAAGTTTGTCAACTTTGATTTTCAAGAAAATTTTAATGATTGATATAATAAAGAATAATAAGTTTTAATAACAGTGTAAAGCATTAAAAATGTTTTGAAATCGTTCTATAAAAAGGTAAAAAATTTTATCGAAATGACAGGTGGAATGAAGATGCAAGAAAAACAGTAAAATAATCATCCAAACGTGTCTTCGTACGCTGTTATTATCGTTCGTTTGAATCAGGCCGACGCTTTATGAACGACGTGCCCAAAATAAATAACCAGGAAAATGAGTAATGTAACAAAACAATCCGTGAGCTCGCTTATTTTTACGAGAAAAAACACGTTCAATTTCGATAAAACAGTGCAGGCTTAAGAAATACGAAAATTTCGATAGATCCCAAATCACCTCCTACTTCATTATTTGCTTGTAGAATACTGCCCCAACAGCTTTAATCGAAAAGTAATTTGCAAGGACATTAACCCCGTCGGATGCGTTCATCAAAAGTTTTCATTCGATCTACATAATTGATTATTCGGAAAACATCAAAATACGAGAGATTCAGCAAGAAAGCAACTCTCGAACCGGATCGGCTACCGTTGCACACACACACACACACGCGCGCGCGCGCGCGAGCGTAAGCGAATTTATTACGTCTCGATTATTTATTACGTACGACAAGCGGCGACGAACAGTTTCACCGAATATCAGCTTGCCTTCGCGCGTGTCCCTCCACCTCCAGCCACGCGAACGCGAGATTGAATTACCTTCGCGAACTTTTGAAGGTTGCTGGAATGCGCTGCAGGAAAAGAGCATGTTCGCGGCAAGTTGCCGCATTGTAGTTTCTTGACTTTCCCTTTATGTGACGTGACCACTCGGCGGATGTTTGTCGTTCTCGGTTTTGGGTTTTGGGTATGCTGATTAGCTGCCTGCTTCTTTTCGAGATAATTAAGCCATACTCTTCGGGTTTAGTTTGTAATTCCACACATGATCTCAAAATAACATTGAAACCGATGTTATAAAAACATACGAGCATACACTAAAGAATTTATTTATTTTGAGTGCATGTTACATTCTTTAAAGTATAAATTGGACACATTTTTATATTAAAAAAAAAACTTTTTGAATGTTTAATTAATTTTTTTAAACAATTAACTAATATTTGATAAAACTAAAAGAATTATTCAAACAATCTTTAGGTTTGAATCGCAAAAATAAAAATAATAACAAAAAAGAGTTTTAGTAGGTCTATAGTCCAGATTCGTTTGATATAAAAATAAAATTGCTGATATCATAAATTCATCATAATTGATTTGCATCGAACGACCTTGAATAAATACATTACTCCTGGATTCGAGCGCTCCAACAATAGCAACCTCCCGTTCTCGAAATATCGAGACAACCCGCAGCAGTCCGCGACAGCGAGCAAAAAAGCCATCGCGGAAGGTGTCCCGATCTTACACGCGGAAGACTGGATCTGTCCGCTTGCGAGATCAAGCCCGCGCCCACTTGACTGGCGCAGCGCCCCCTCGCGTCTCTCGCGCGGTTTTAATTGCGATCGTAAATATTCGTGGCGTGCGCTCCTCTCGTACTCGGGAAGAATACAGGCCTGCAGGTAAGTTTGTGTGGGCACGACGGCTGCTGCCTCTTCGCGGATTTTATTATGTCCCCCCGGCGGCTCGGATGAAAAAGAGCGTCGCGCCTCTTTTGAACGCGAGGAATGCGGAAAGCTCCGCCTCGGATTAGCGGATTTCGAGCTTTTTGGACGCTGACAGACGCCGCATTGAGTTGCAAATGAGCTGCATGGCTGAGTCGAAAAATCAGACCTCCTTGCGGACCGATTGCGATTAAGGTTTGCCGAATTGACCAGGAGAATGAATTATATTTCGAGGGGGCCGATTGCCGTTTTGCTTTGAGGAAAACTGTTATTTGGGTAAAATATTGAAAATTTCGTTTTTACAATAATATTTTATGCGCAGATGCGGATAAGATAAATATATCGAGGTGCCCGCATTTCACTGGCTACCCGCCAGCAGGTTATCAAATTGAAAAGCAGATTTAGTAGTCGCGTTTAAGTTTTATGCTAACCCATAATTTCGTAACTTACATAACTTAAATTAGTTTATAATCACGGTACTCATCGCCTTTCAGAATAAATAAATTTTTAACGAAAACAAGAAAAATTAACACGTTTTACGCATTAATCTCTTTTATCAATACAGCAATCTTGTAATTAAAAGTTGTACTAAAATCATACAATATTTATAGTACAATTGATCATGACATTACTTTACGTAAATCCTACTTTGAATACTTGCTCATAGTTTAAAAATATACCCGAATCGGCAAACTTAATCCAAGAAGAGCAAGTGAAAAAATTAATTTTATTCTCGGCAAGTGAATATCAAACTAATGAACTGCCCGTATCTGTTACAGCGAGGTCTGCGTGGACGAGGGCCAGCAGCTCTCCCTGGCGCACGGCTGCCAATTCTACGAGGTGAGCGCGGCGGAGAGCCCAGCCGGCGCGGCCCTGGCCTTCCAGGGCCTCCTGCGCGAGGCTCGCTCGGTCCAGCTCCTGCGCGCCCTGCCGATCCGGCGCAAGCTGGGCGTCCACTCGGTCTCCCGAGTGCTGGGCACCATCTTCGGCAAGAACAACAACAGCAGCGCCAACGGCAACGGGAACGGGGGCGGAACGAAGGACAGGAAGAAGAGGCCGTCGCTGAGCATATGACGGCTCCTCTGCGCCCTCCTCCTCGGGCCGGACGCGCGCGACGAGCCCGGCTGCCGACAGGACATTGTCGTCCTCAGCAGCCGCGGCTACGCCGGCCGCTGACGACTGCTCGACACCGCTGCTAAGAGACTGAGAGACTGAGACCGCCGGGTGCCTGCGCGACAACGAGCCGAGAGAACGGCTTTTCGTGGTTATTCGGGGCCCTTTTGTGATGATGGGGCGATGGAAATTCTTTTTTTTCTTTTTTTTTCGGGCGGCTTTTTGCTCTGGAGTGCGTTTATCGAGCATCCGTTGATCAAGGTGGAACAAAGAGTAGAGGTTTATTGCAGAAAAAGGAATTGATAGAAAATGGAGCTTTTAACACTTAAAAGTATTTTAAAAAAAATATCATTTCATTTTTTTTTCATATTCATCTACATATTACGTATAGTACTATCACTTCGCATTTCACCAACATTTTACGATGACTGCTTTTTCAATTAAATTCTCTGAATAAAAGTTTTAGCAGAGTTCAATAGTCTAGAAGATTGATCATTCTAAAATAAAGATATCGTAATAAAAAAAGTTGTAAAATGAAAGTACTAAAAAACGCCGAATAAATTGCACCTCAAAGAAAACCTTAGCCCTTCCAAATGGTAGAAAATCGCATATTCGATAAAATACACGTACGAATGTTGGCACTCATGTGTGCATGAGACAAGCAGCGATGTCGAAACGGGTGAGAGTGGCGCTAATAAAACGACGAGGAACTGAAAGAGGAAGCGAGTCAAGTTAGCTGACACTAACATTTTGTAAATATATTAATGAACGTTCGTAGACGCGGACATTCGCGCGATCCGCTCGGCGACTGATTGAAATTCTTTCAAAATGGAAGCTTATAGATTAGAAAGAACTCTTATCAGCCGAACCGTTAATTCGGACCTTAAGATTGCTTGTCGGCAAGCGAGGAACGTCGTCCGCAGCTGAGTACTTAACATTTATTTTGTCCCGAGGAAACGAAACGGCACTTTTTCGTGTCCGCCTCGAAATTTCTGCCGCTGTATTATCGGAGGACGCACCGAAAGAGAGAAAAAATAAACTCGACATACCCTCATGTCTTTCAGGAGAATAAATTCTTTCGATCTTTCTCTTGCAAAAAAGTTCGCGCATCGCGGAAATCGAGCGATGCATTACGGACTCATTTGCTGTAAAAGTTGCGCCTTCGAATTTATGCTTGCTTTGGAAATGGAATTGAAGATTTTGGACATTTTTAATTTAATTTCAGAAAATTACTGTTGAAGATTGCCGTTCATTTCCGAACGCAAGTTTTGTAAATCATATGTTCCTAAAAATGTTAGAGTAAAAACAACGGCACGATCGTTTGTGTCTGATAGAAATTAAGAGAGAGAGAGAGAGAGGGAGAGAGAGAGAGAGAGTGTGTGTGTGTGTAAAATATGATGTGAAAAATTTGTACTTTCTGATTAATGGTTACAAGATTAACTTTTGTATATGACAGATGATCGAATGGGTCGTGATAGTTTTATGTTTTACGACCAAATTTGCCGATCAATCAACAAACGGAGCGCCGTTCGGCAACCTGTTCTTGGCAAAATTTCTAAAACCTTTTAAAAATATTTTTGTATCGACATTTGGTTATTAAAGACTGGATTACCGACTAGGAAGGAAACCACCAGCGATTTCTATAAATGGCGGAAGCGAATTCGGATTATTGATTCACCTCTGGACAGCAATGCAATAATGCGGAAAAAAGGTTCCGCAGTGGAGCCTTGTAGTTTGTAAATTTTCCCCTCCACTTTTTTACTTGTACACATATTCAACGTACACATTTATACATAAGCATATACATATAAATATGAATATATATTATATACACGCTTTATACATACTCACTGAAATGTCAATATTGTACGTATTGCTATTAGACATTTGTATAATAATTTTCAGTGCCTTCTATTTTTCTTCATAGTTTCATTACTCGAGGCCTTTTTACATTCCAAGTGTATATTTCTGTAAATGTGAACTTTGGCGCGATTTTTCCTAATCTGCGACAAACGGAGAATGATCGACTTAATTAATGAAAACTGTATTGTAAGTGCTAGTCACTTGTTATAGTAAATTGAACAATAAAGTTCTTTGGTTAGATTAAATTATCTAGCTCTTATTATTTTCCTTATTTCCTTTATCCGTTGATCAAACCCCAAAATGAATATTAAACTACGAAAAAATTAACGTATTTTTAAAAAAGATGAATTGATTAGCTGGCGTGATTCCAAAGATTTTATATATGATTATTGTATTAATAAATATTAAATAAACAAAAATTAAATCAGAAAAGTTAAATAGTATTTTTTTATAAGTTTCACGCAAAAATAAATCAGTTCTATTTTTTTATACGCATAAATTGTATCATCTTTCATTAGTTTAGCACGAACAAAATATTAAAATTATTTTATACTAATTTACAAATCAATCACTCGATTTAGAAAGTTTCTGTGTGAAATGTTTAAGATACATTTGAAGAACCTGAAATTAATAACCATCTCTCAAACTGCTCAAAGACCCCATTCTAAAACAGCTTCCAAATATTTACGAAATCCATAATTGTCAGAGTTAACCTTCTCCGCATTTCCCCTTCAATCTCCCGCACATTTGACAATCCAGGGCCCTGCAGTGCATCAACCTCCAGCGGGACCTCGGCGCATCAATCAGAGCCGAAATACACATCCGTCTTGCTCGCATTGTTCGGCTAAAATTGCAAAGTAGGACTGGGCGATGGTTAATCGAAGACGATCATCGCAAACAGCCGAGCGGCAATTGGGGCCAAGGCTCGGTATCATCGAGCCGCGAAATCCGCTGAAACCGAAATAAAGCGCCCCGAGTTTTAGCACTGCTGTAATGCAGCTCTCATTGCGGTGTGTGGAATTACTTTAAAAAGTCGTTTGAGGCTGCTGGCGCTTAAATTAGCTTCGTGCCCTTAAGGTCTGTTTTGATTGATTTTTTATTTGAGAGAAATAAAATCTGGATATGTGGGAAGGAATTAAAGTTGATTAAAAAAAGGAAGAAAAAGTGTAAGGTTTGGGTCGGAAACATTTAATTCATTCGCGTTGAGTAATCAGCTTGAGTAAGTACACTTATTGCAGCGTATTTTACATTAAAACTAAATAGTTTCATGCAGTAAAGAGCAAAGTCACGGTTTTCGATTAACGAATATTTTCGTTAAAGGTTAACGTATAATTAAGGTTCACCTTCCATAATATCAGTTGTAATTATTATACTTACAACTCTATTGATTAATTTTCCGGCGTATACCGAAAAAACATTCTCGAAATAATTGCCGTGTAAAGCTTATCTTAATTAGCAAAGGGTATTTTACAAAGATGAATCAATAATTCCGGCCTCCGAAAATAAAGCCGCTTTTATCTTGTATAAAAAAGTGCGCAACAAATGATGGCAATATACGTCCGGGCGTAAGTAAGTGAATCGTCGAAAAGGCTGTTACGGACACACTTCTGCAGATAAACTTGACATTGTAAATTCGGATGATACGGCGCAGCTGGGAAGCGTTAATTAAAAAAGAAAACGAGACGAAAGGGAGGAAAAAGGAGCTGCGCGGAAGGAGAGAAAGTGAAAGAAATTCCGGGCGCGACGTGAATCACGAGCTTTTCGTTTATAAATCTCATCGGCGCGAGCGTGTTGATGTGCACTTTCGACGTCGGAACACGTGCACGCACAAGGCAGCGAACGCAGCAAAAACAAGAAACGACTGCCTTTCTTTCGAACGCGCCTCTATGATAATCTTGCAGCGGCGGGTGTCTCCTCGAATCTGTTGAACGAGCGATTTTGCCTTGCGCAATATGAGACGTCGGTCGATCGTTACGAGTGAAAATCGCAGCGGATTTAAGGCTGGGTTATTATCTTTTAGCGAGGGGCTTCGGTAGGAAACAACGAGTTCATTACGCCGATTGCTTTCGAGTAATTAAAAACAATTACTTTGTTAGCAATTGCTTTATTATCTGAAGGTCGCCTTCTTTAACTGCTTTAATAAATTAATTAATTCTTCTCTCAAAGCAAATGCATTTCAAGTAAAATTAAACTTTATTGATTTTTTAAACTAATGAGTTGTATAAGCCGCGAGAATGAAATTATTTGTTCAAAGCAAAATACCTTTTTATATTATATAAAGAGCCTTATTGCTTGTTTAACGCATATTTCTCCTGCTTCGTCAATTTTTTTCCAGAGTGTAACAAACGCGAGCAACCTACAAAAATAACTCAGTTTCGCGCACTCGGTTCTCTATCGAAAAGCGCTCGGGAATCAGCTGCTCGAGATTGTCGACCTCCGCCTCGTGTACACAGACGCGTGCGGCGAAATATGCAAAAAGGGGCCGGGAGCGCGGCGCGCCCGAGAGTTCGTTGGCTGCGCTCTTAAGCACTATTTTCGATGCCAAAGGAGTCGCTGGATTTATCATTGACGGCTTATTTTTAGCTCCACGCCAGTCCGCGATCGTCGCCGTAACGTTTGTTATTCTCGAGTTCACGCGGACGGATAATTGAGCTGGCTTCCTTTTTCTCGGATTCCTAAGGCTATTGACTTTGGAAGAAAAATTGCAGGGATTTACAGGAGGTTGAAAGAAACTGGGGAATGAATTTTGGTCGTATTTTTCCAGGGAATTCGCTGATTTTTGCTAGAGAGCTTTTATCTGAACTATAAAATGCTATAAAAATAGATGCAGTAATCGTTCGTGAGAAAACGTTTGCTATTAAAATTTTTTCATAAAGTAAATAAAGCAGTATACTTAAAATGTAAAATATTTAAAAGAAAAGAAAATTTGAAACGAAATAAAAGGTAGTCTCTAAATTTCAAAATAAACACAAAAATTTATAGAGAACTTTATTTTCATCCGGAGAAAAAATGTTTCAGAATCATGGCGCCAGACTCCTGGCCATTATTTCATGAAATTTATACTTATTTCACTCTTTCGTGAATGAGGCTTGCGAAAATAGAGTAGCCCGATCAAGAAAAATTCATCGCTTTTATTATTGTCTTGACAATATTTTCAACTAATAAAATCTCAATGTTTACAAAGCGAATAAAGAATTAATTATTACGTTTTTTATAACAATCAATTATCAAAAATTCTACATGAGAAACTATTTTCGTGGCCCTTTTTTAAACAAAGAGATGAATCCTTATGCTAAACAAAAGAATGAAAGTCTCGATTAATGAAAATATTAATCACCTAGGACGAAGTTAACAAGAACCGCAGATGGAGGCGAGAGACACGTGGTTTCTTATGTCTGCATTCACGGTAAAAAGAAAGCAAGATTCAATAAACGGAATGAAACCGAAAGCGAAGTCTCGTGTTCCCGCGGACTTGGCGAAGAGTTGCCTCGTAGGCAGGCCCGATGCTAGTATTACCTTACAATCTTTCTTCCTCGGCTTCGCATGCGCGACTTTTTGCTCCGAGAATAGATAAAGTCGCTCTAATCGACCGTGCAGTAGGTTCATTTATCCCCAGGCCAGGTCCTTTTTACGGTAATCGTAATTGAACGTTTAAATTTAAAGCACAGAAAGAGCAGTTTGGATTTTTAAGAATTAATATAAAAAGAACTTTTCAATCTAGTATTGGTCTGAAATTCAATTTTAAATTCATGATGGATCTTACAATTAATGTTGAATTTCTAAAGATTCCCTCGGAGGAGTCGCAGCAGCAAAGTTTGAACCCGATTTTCCCGAGGTAAAACGTTCGATCTAGCGATAGAAGAGGCAAGTATTTATTGTCGAGACTCGTTCGCGGCGGGGAACAATGTCGTCCCGGTTTATAAAATCGCGATATTCTTGCCCGGGAATATTTTTTACCTCCACGCACAGAAGCGTCTCAATTTTGTCGGCACGATTTATTATTATTTTATCTCGGTTCATTTCTCAGTTGATTAAACGCTAAATTAATGCAGGCCGAGGCGCGCGCAACGAGCAGTCCTTAATCAAAGCTTACACTTTAAAGCAAAAGCAATGGATGCGAAAGTACTCCATATACACTCGGTGCTTTACGAGCCGCACGGCCCTTTACAAGAATGAGAAAGGGAGGGAAGTACATCTAGGCAAGCGAGACACGTCCCTAAGCGCAGAGTTGCCGTGTACGATCGGGAGATTTAATAAATCGGATTAGCAATCGGTGCGCACTCGCTGTTTCTCGATCCGAAGGCAAGAAAAAGGGCTCCGGACGTATATCGATGTTGCCGATTGCGGGCGATGTTTTTCCGCGGGGAAAAAGGAATTTCTATGTAAGTGGAGTAGATAAAAAGGGATAGTGAAACCTCCATTTTCTGGATTTTGCGTCGTTAAATGTATTGACCGCGCAAAATATTTTCAAAAGATTATGAAAAAACTTTTACTTGCGAACATTTGTCAAAACAAGAGAGAAATTGCTCCCCGATAATTCCCCGACCTATTACCAAAGAAGCAGTCGATTTTCTGACGTAACCCGCGGCGCATAAATTAGAAACGCTCGATCTCACGAGGGATCAAAAAATCCTCCTCGAAAACGAGCATCCGAATTTCACCGGCACGCCGAGCCGCGGGTGGCTCACGTTCCTCCTTTTTTCCCCGGCGAAACGTGTACGTTAGTAAATTCGACGCTGTGCCGATGACATGCGCGACTCGGGTTTCGCGCTTCCCGCGACGAAAGAGAGGGGCGCGCGGGCCTTTATCTTCAACGCTGGACGGGATATTGAATAAGACAGCAGCAAGAGTCGTCAAGGCTGCTTGCCTTCCGTTGTGAACAAGGAGTTGTTGCTAGTAGTAATGTTTTGGCCACTTTTGCATGGGAATTGGTAGCATTGGCCGATTTCTGCGTTTTAGATGATATGAATAAGTGTCATAAAATGATAAAGAAGATCAGTAAGTTAGTTTAGTGTATTTTTTTTCAAAGAAAAAGCATTTCTATACATATAAGTTTTAAGTATTTCAAGTAATTCCGATTTTCAAATTATTACACAAACGCAAGTACATTTATATATTAAAGACTTCGATAATTGCGCACATTAATTAAACAAAATCTTTTTAAAAACAAGAATTAAATTTCCCTGATATGTTACTTTCAAATTTGACGTATACGCTTTATTATTAATATATATATACAAACATATAGAGTTTATTTTAAAGGAGCAATGATTGAAGATTGAAAAATTTACCACCCTATTTACGTCTATAATAGCGCCTCGATTTAGTTTCGCGCATGAAATCTTGCCAATGTCAAGTTCATCTAACTTATGCGCGACGGTCAATCAACCGGAAATACGTCGCGCAAATCCTGTTTATTTACCCAAAGTCCAAGTTTTTTTCGTAGCGTTACGCGAGCCTAAATCTACAGCTGTGCGTCAATCGCGACTCCGATATTACTTTTCCGCGAATAAATGTTTCCGCTCGCATTTCAGCCTTCATTTGCCTATAATTTCTCAGGGCGAACTGGCCGCGCAGATCCCGTTATTCCTCGCCGGATAATTCGCCGCGGTGAAAAAAGGACGAACAAACCTAACCTCAATAAAACAAAGCGGGGCATACAACGCATTGTATGTAAACTATGAGCTTCCTGTGAACCGAGCTATGTTAATACGTTCGCCTGCTTAAAACCTTTGAACTTGGAACTTCCTGCATCAATGCATCTCGAGCCGATTGTAAATGCTTGCCAAGTAGATCGTAAACTTTAAGAATTGGATTTTTAACTGCAGGAAGTTGTATGAGTTGTATGGGTGAGAGAGATGAACAGCTTTAAAGTTTCATTCGAGGAATTCTAAAAATCTCAAACGGTTTGTAATTTATACACTTTAAAGTAAATGTTGCTTAACGACTTTCAAAATGACTAATTGACATCTAATAATCTAAAATGAAATATACAGTAATAAAATCTTTGATCAAAACTTTATTAAATAAAAGTCCGATTGTACTTTGAGAGTATAAAGCTCGAAATAAACACTGAGAACTAAGGATATATCTCTAATTATTGAGTTATTGTTGTTACTTGTTGTTATTGAACAGGCTGCATCAATTGTCCACTGATCATGGTCTTTCCTTTAGGTTACGAAAGGGAGAATGCCGATATTACAAATATTCTAGAAGCATGCAAATTTTCTCCTCATTGCTTTCAGCTAAAATGTTATATATATGAAGCCCCTGATAATTGAAATCCAAGTGTGGCAAAGTCAAAGTTCCATTAAAATTTTGCAAAGCACTCGCTTTCAATAAAATGTACGAATGAGCCTCCAAAGAGCTTCCCAAGCCCTTCCCTAATAGCTGTGAGGGGGGAAAAAATGCAAAAACACGAGTAGCGTCTCAAATTCGAGCTCGGCCGTCCGGCCGCGATCAATCAGCGAGCTTTCCAGATATGATCTCCGCTGGGATGGCAGCTTCGGTATGCGCCGTAATTAGATATACCCGCGCTCGGGGCTTATCGTCGCGCTTCCTTAATGGCGCCTCTCTCGAACGGTATTGCGGGTGAGAGCGCGAGCGAGCGTGACGCCAAGGTCGCGGGGTCGCGCTGCTGCACCTTGCGCCTCCAGATGAGAGCGGCCGGTGTGCGAGCTTCTTTTTTAACGATCAGCTGTTTTCATTGAATATTAAGTTATTGCTTTCGAGTGAAAGGCGTCTTTTTCACTGGCTTTTCGGCCCAATCTCGCACAATGTCGATGTTACAATACAATTGAGAGTATCTAACTAGTTTAGAATATTAATATTAGAAAATAAAAATACTAAGTTAAAACATGTAATTGATTGCCTTTTTTTATTTTTATAAACGTTATTTATGCGTCTCTAACATTCATAGTGTAAATTAAAGATACACGCAAGTCTATCTAATAAATTCCTGTCTAATTATTCAAAATCTGTAATTTGTTTCTCTAATGTAAAATCCATGTTATTTATATACAAGTGTTTTCTGGGAGAAGACAAGTGGTAGTTATAGAAAAAAATGGAGAAAAACGAGTGTGAAACGAAGACCGAGGCAACGGACGCAGAAAAGAAGAAAGACGACGAACACGAAGGAAAGAGGAAGAGCCGCGGTTCTGTTTGCGCAAGAAAAATAGAAACAAATGGGCAGAGACTCGCGACCGGCGCGAGGGACCGAGGAAGTGCAGCGAACCAAAAGCTGCTTCTACATTTGCACATCCTCAAAGCAGACTTACCAGCGCTTAATCGAAAATAGAAACACCTCAATTACGCGAAATAAAAATGATTTTTTACCTAGCCAGCCACGCTTTTCAAGCGCGCAACTGATTGCCTAGGCGAGATAGCGGTTTTTCTCGCGAGATTTATAGTTAAAGCTTTTATTGTGGAGGCAGCTTTAGAGGAGAAGCGCATCGTCTGCCCCCGGGGGCGCGAAAGCTGAAATTTAATACATGCGCGAGCTCGGACTCGACTCCTTCCCTTTTCAGGACTTAGCGACGCGGATTTGCACTTTGTACTACCATAGCGGTCGCTCCTTTTTTCCCTCTTGAACGATCCTGAAATAAACTGTTCTGATAAAGATTAGCTTTTTATCTTTTATATATTTATATATTAGTGATTTTCATTTCAAATAACTGTTAGTTCGATAAAAAGAATTTTTACTTAAATACAGAACAGATGTGAAGTAATAATTGAATTACAATTAAAATTACATTCTTTTGAAATATAAGAAGCACGGAAGAACGGTTTGATGTTTTATTACTGGCAGTGAAAAGGACACGCTACAATAAATAATCACAAGTTGCAGAAAATATAAATTTAAAGCTTTTTCGCAACCTCTCAACGCGAGCCAGAATTTTTCCAGCCCTTAATTAGCATTCAAAGATATTCAGCTAACGCTCGAAGAAGGAGTGCCGAGAGCCGGACGACGAAAGTGGTAAGTAAATCGTCGACAGCGCGATGTCAACTCCATGTGGGGAATTGTTATGAAGACGTCAGACTAGCCGTCAGTCTAGCGGACCCCGCAAACTGGGTCTTCGAGGTGTATCTCCGGATCGGAGATATACTGCTGCAGTGTTGGCCGATATTGCGCCGTTTGATTCGATAATAATTGCTTGTCTGTGGGCTCTTTTTTCGGCCGGCTGCTCGAGTACCAGGGTACTGCAATCTTCTAAACTGAGTCTTTGGTCCTCGTTAAAAGCTCTTTCAGAGACTTTCTAATAATTATTGCAACACTTTAATTCAGGTGCAGAAAAAGGGGAATAGCTAATAGTTAAAATATTTTTGCAAAATCGTAAAGAATTTAAATTAAAAAAATGACTACTTAAGGTAGTTGTGAACCAAAATATAGAACTTTTAAAAAATAATTCTTAGCATACTTAACTATCATCTGATTAAGTA
>UCOM01004250.1:0-13249 GCA_900474385.1 Ormyrus pomaceus
ATAGGATTTGATCTCACCTTTCAAATGCGGGGAGTTAAAATACTGTACCGTTAATAATTGAGAAGTTATATGTGATTAAACAAAAATCGATTTTTCTTAGATTTTTGCTAAAAGAGCACATAACTTTTGAAAAATCGAGCGTTAGGCCGAACGGACGCGGCTTCCTTCATATTTTAACATTAAAAAACATATCCCAAAGTTACAGGAAAATCCATTACCCATATGTCATGTGTTCTCCTTGTAAGTAAACTGATAAAAAGTAAAGAATTATTCCGAACGCAAAAACGTTATTTTCCCCCTGTTTAAAAAGGAATTCATATAGTTTTTAACGACCCCCGCGTCGAAAAGCGCGCAGCCCCAATTAATTCACTGCGGCCATCGAACAGGAATTCAATTACGGTATTATTTAAAACGCGCGAATTCCCGCGAAGAAAAAAAGGTCGCGCACAGTGCAGCGCTGCCGTTACAAAGGACAATTTCATTTGCCGGCTCGAGCCCCGACCTCTTCATTTCATCCGTGAAAAAGTTCAGAACTAACTGACTCGTTAACTCGCCCGGCGGGGAACGGGTGAAAAAGCATCGCGTGCACGAGAGCCGCCAATGGGTTGTAAAATTCTATGTACGCGGCCGGCAGGCGATGCAGAAGCGCCATTTACCGGTTCGAACGCGCGGCGTCTGCTATCTTAACGAAAGGAGTTTCTAAGGTGACGGGAACGCCAACAGACGCACTTTTGCAGATTCCGAGAACAGATGCGGCGAAGTGCCGGTTTGCTTTCTCGGAAGGGTTACTCTTTATATTCGACAAAGAGAAGTTATTTTTGATGGTTTTCTTTATTTTATATAATAGATAAGTGGACCCTTTTGATTTCGAATACGGTAAAAGCAGCAAGTTTTATTTTGAAAGAAATTTTTAATGCCTGCTTTGTAAAATACAAGGAAGTTCATTCGATTCATTCTGTTGGTTAAAAATAATAAGCAAAAGCAGATTTCTATATTTTCCGCAAAGGCCGATGAGCTTATAAATTTTCAACCAGATTTAGTTCAAAAGTGAGTTAGTATACAGGGAAACACGCGAAACGCAGTTGCGGATTTAAGTTCCGTTAACTTAAGCGTATCCCTCTTTTATACGTACTTTGAATCGTCTGCTCGACATGAAAGTATATAGCTCCTTTAATATGTTAAAAGTTTAGCTGGAAGCGGCGGGACGCGCAACTTGGAAAGGCCGTAAAAGTATTCTGCGACGCATCAGCTCCAATCTCGAAAGAGCATTAAAAAAAATAAACCACCTATTTTACACATTTTCACTCAGCCCTGCTCGCGAGAGATTTAACGTTGAACCCGTAAAAACTTTTATAGCTCCCTGTTCCGAAAAAATTCTCTTGATAAAGGTGGGAGAAAGAGAGAGAGACGTTGCGCTTTACGACTTGCACAACGTCGATCGTCCACGTCAAGGAAAGAGACGTTGCATGTCTCTTTCCTGCTCTGTTTTATCTCAAAGAGAAGTAGCACTTGGCTCGTTTCCGAACGGTTCTTTACAGCCCCGACAAATGTTTGCGCCGAAAGAGAAAGGGAGAGAAGGAGAGAGAGACAGGTGCCGCTTATTTTCCGAAGAAAGTTTGCGTTTCAGCTGTAATTAGCACGAAGGTGCCAACGGCCGGAAAGGTAATGGACCGGACGGAATGGTTTATTGTTTGCGAGAATACGAAAATTACCCCTGACGATCGATTTTATGCTGCAGCCTGGGAAACTGCCGCCTTGAAGATTGAGCAAGTGCAAAAAGCTTTTAGAGTACCTTGTAATAACAGAAATACAGCTTCGTGAATAGTAAGTTTGCCATCGTAAATAAGAGGAAAATTGTTATTGAAATTACTCATTATTTGGAACGACGTGAGTTTATTTGAAAAAAGGGAAAGAAATTGGTGTTGGACATGAGTAAAGTTCTGCAGGAAAAATGCAATCTCTCACGGTCGTGAATAAGTTACACGAAGATTAAAGAAAACTGAAGTGACAATTTAACAAATGTATTTATACTAAATTTAAGAAATAGCAGTTTACAAATTCTAATTGAAACTGAATTGCAGATTTATTTTCTTTGCAAAACTGTTTTCAATTCAAAGGAGCATTATTTTTTATCACCCTTTAAACTGAATTGGACATTTAAATGAAAGAAACAATCCCAAAGGACAGGGACACAATAAAATTTACTTACTCGGTTATCAATTACGTTCCAGGAAATTCGTGCAAGTGAAAAAGCATCTTGCTTACATAATAGACATCTCTCCCGCGCTCTCCAAACAGGAATAGTTTAGAAAGGACAGACGAACACGAGCAATTAAGAGCTACGACTGCTACGTGGCACGCAAAAGTGATACTAACTCTCGGAAAACACGGGATTCCGAGTTATACAAGAGGAAATTCAGCCGCCGAGAGATTATCCCCTATTTATGTTCCGTCACTTTTTCATTACCCCACCTTCAGATACGTGCTGCTTTTTGCTCCGAGTTTGCTCTCCTC
Source organism: Ormyrus pomaceus (assembly GCA_900474385.1). Taxonomy (NCBI): domain Eukaryota; kingdom Metazoa; phylum Arthropoda; class Insecta; order Hymenoptera; family Ormyridae; genus Ormyrus; species Ormyrus pomaceus. The sequence continues at coordinate 2,515 of UCOM01004250.1, forward strand.
CACTCGTGCTGTCCCGCTTTTTCCTTCGACGTACTGTAATTGCCGTTTCTTCTTCGCCTCGAAGTACCGCTGATGCGAGTTCTTATCCGATTATTAGGAGAGCGATGAGCAACAGCTGAGACTAATGTTGCGCGGCATAAAGTCCAATCAACTTTTTGACAAAGTTTCGTTATTGTTTCGATCTGCCAAGTGCATATCTATTTTTTTTTTTTTGTTATTAAGTTGTTTATATGCAAGATTGCTAAGCTTAGGAAATTCAGTTAAATTACGTAATAAGTGTTAAGTAATTTCAGAAGCCTTTTATAACTTGTTATGTAAATTGCGTAATGTGAGCTGCTCTATTATTGTTGGATAAATTATTTATAGAAATAGAATTCTAATTTACTAATTATTTTTTACTCTGCTAATTACTAGTATGTAATTATTAACTTGTACTACTTACTACCAATTATTAAGGTAACAATAAGAGTGCAGTTATTTTTCAAATGTAAACGCAAACAGATACATAAAGTATTTAAAGAAACATTTTAGAAATAAATATTTCACGACGTGTTAAATAAATAAAGACAACAATATTTCTTTACAATTTCTAATTCGCTCAACTTCTAAAGCAGGGCGCAAAGCCAGACTTATTCTTAACCCATCAATTCAACGCGTCGCTTTCAATTTCCCCTCCCATCGAAAAGTTTCTCGCAACTAACATCATCCCTCGCAGAAACAACGGCCGCGCGTGCGAAACTCTATTTTTCAAGCTTTCACTCCCACTTTCCATAACGCATAATATATAATTCTTTCCTCGCCGCGGGTCGCCTTTAAATTTTCATCGCGCGTCTCTCCGGCCAATCAACGCGGAGGGGAGCTCCTTCGTCATCGGTATCATCCCCTCAGCTGTCACCACACCGTGGGGCGGAGCGCGCATCCGGCCTTATCGTCCTTCCTCGCTTCTCGGGATCGCCATCAGGGGTAATTAAATGCCGCGGGTATATACGCCGCCTTGTCCGGATGACGAGACGTTCCTTGATAGCTTAACAAATGCACGCGTACACGATGCATTATACGAGCAATCGCCTCGTATCATCGGACAACGGCCAGAGAGAAAGAGAGAGAGAGAGAGAGAAAGAGAGGGAGATGTGCCCTACCGGCGGTATAATGCAGCGAAGGTGTTTAGCCAGGGGCTGACCTGAATTCAGGTGTGGGGTGAGAATCAATACCTCGTGCGCCTGTTCACCTCGGCCGGTTGCCATGGCGACCAGACTCCTTCCTTTATTAAATATAAACCTGCGCCCGAGTTGGTCCGCGAGGGGGAGAGAGAGCCCTACAGGTGTGCGCCGGCGCGCGAATTTTCGAATAGCCGGGTTTAATGAGCGACGTACTTCTTCACGTGCTCTCTCTCTCTCTCTCCCTCTCTCTCTCGGATCGCTCGAGCGGCCGAATACGTGCGACGAATTTAATATCGCTTCCAGCACTCGGTGGCTGGGAGGCCCTCGGTTTACAGCTTTCGCCGCTGCGTCCTATACCCGCGGCCTGCCGTTTCGCTCGCGCTCTTTTGCATGCACGTGCGCGCGAGCTTGTTTAAGAGGCTCGGCTGCGAGGCGCGACAGCCGCTTTTTCACCTCGAATCGGGAAGGGAACGGTTTTAGTTTCGCGGAGTTTATTGATAATATTTTTTTTTGTAATTTGGGTCGCGCTTAGGGCGCGTCTCGCCTCTCCCTCTTTTCTTCGAAGCGCGTTAAAAATTTAAAAAAGTACGGCGGAAATGGCTTCCGATCGGGATTGTTCGAGGACTTTTGGACACTCGTGTGGATAATTTCATTAGACATTCCATGAATTTTGTAACTTGAAGCTTATCTTGTATGTACAGGCTCGTTTATTATTAAAATATACACTTCTGTCTCTGCGCTCACAGAAACTTTCCTCCGCGTCGGAGTTGAGTGTTAATCACATTAGCATTACTACTTTCGTACTAATCGATTCAGTTCTATTTAACTTATTAGTGTAATTATTTATATAGTCGTGCATATGAACGTGCTTATAAAATTAAAGCACCCTTTCGTAGAATTATAAGATTTTTACTTGTTAAAAAAGATTTGCATTGACGTTTGCACTTCGTCTAAATTTTTCAGAAAAGAGTACGCAGGAGGGTTAAATGAAGTAGGCAGGAAAAATTAAGAAAATTTTGTTTAGCATCGAGTGTTTATATCGATGAACGAAGGCAATCATGTCTATTTTATCATAAAGCTTCCTTTAAAATTCTTCTTTCGAAGAACGAGTTAAAAGAAAAAAGTGCAACATAACCCCGCGAAATAAACTCGAACCCGTCCTTCATCGACTCGGCATCACAATAAAACTCGGCCTCGAACTCTCTTCAGCTTTATGCGGAATGTTTCCTTTTTACGCGATTCCACCTGCCGGCACACACGGCGCGCGCACAATTCTTCCGCGCTTTGACATCCGTTGTGCGCTTCGCGATCGTTTCGCCGGCGCGCTGCCCTTATACCCGCTTCGCATGTCCACCATTTACTCGGGCATTTCTCGGGACTCGGGAGAGTAGCCCGACCCTCTTCCATTTGCGTGCGCGTGGTATTACGGGCCTCCGATAAAACGCATCTCCGCTACGAGTTTAAGTGCAACGGCTGGTGCAAGAGCTCGGCCCTGCCGCGCCGAGCAAACTTCGCCTGAGATCGAACTGCGAAAGCTAATTACGAAGGCAAGAGCGAATTAACCGGAGCAAAACTTTGCTGCTTCCACCGCTGGGGCTCTCTCTCTCTCTCACTCTCTCTCCATCGGCTTGATCAATTTGTGGAAAAGAGAAGTTGCCCGAGCATCGAGTTGGGACGGGACAGTGAGATAACCGATCCTCGTGCGATTCGCTATTCCGATATGTTTCATTGATATGAGCCGAAATGAAGGGCAGGCGTGGTATTTGACTCGTCCACTTTAATTCTTGACGGTTAAGTAGGCCTTAGTATGCCCTGTTTAAGGTCTGGAATACTTGTTGATTTAAATCTATTTTATTGTAACTATTTGAAATAAAAAGTAATTAAACTTCACAAAGGTTTATTTTTTAATCTCTTATTTTTGCACGCTTCCATAAGAGGGAAAGCTATTAAATTTTAGTCATTACTTTTTTTTTACTATGGAACTTTTGAAATATAACTTATTATACTATTATATAGTGTATGGTATCGGACAACTGAAACTTGGAACTAAATCACAAAGCTGGAGCAAGTATTTTAAGTTCATAGATCATAAGTTTTGATGAACTTTCGAGAAGAGCTTTCTACAGTCCATGCGGTGATAAAACTGCAAACTTAAGTTAGTTATGTAACAATTTATACTCAACTTATCGTTACTTCTTTTAATGTGCATTAAACTTATTATTTTTATAGTTACCAAAAAATTGTAATTTAATCATACTTTGTGTACTAAATACTAATTGTATATAACAGGCTGCTTATTGCATTATAATGTGTGCTTTAAAATTAAAATTTCATACTAGCTGTTTCGAATAATTCCACATTGTTTACGTTGACTATAAAATGCATTATTTTTTGAAAGGCTTGTCAAGGTACTCATGATGCAATTGACAATGCAATTTCGAGACTCCTGGTATAAATAGATAAAATTTTAATTAAATTGATAAGGCAAAACAATATTAAATTAAACGCTGTATTTACTTAGTAATTAAAAGGTGGCAACGTAATTACGGAATTTGTTTGCGAAACGATTTAATTGAATTTTGTGCCTGTAGTACATTGGATTGCTCGCTGGATGTACATTTCTCAGTAAACATAAAGCTTCAGGACGTTCGATCCAACTCAAACAACAAATACTCGTCTGCGTTACTAAAATAGCAATAATTTTAATCCGCAAGCTTGAAATCTATTCAATGCCTCGGAATATCTGTGCCCGTTAAATTTCTGACTTTTCTGAAAGCGATTATATTCTCCACTTCAAAACACAGTTTAACAGATTTTAATGATCCTTTTAATGGAAGATAATAGAAATTACCAAAATGCACGCACGCTGTGACGGCATTTAATGCGCAATCACTTAACTTTGTTTTAAATTCATTTTCGCAAAATCGGCACTGCGTGACAAAGTAATTGCGCCACTAATGGCTTTGGTAAATAACCGAAATTAATTTCTAATTTGGGTCAAAATATTTCTAAATCCATCATTTTGTGAAGTACAAAGAAATGTTAGAAAATTACATTATTTTTGTTTAAACCAATATTATATAGATAAAAAAAACTCTTTAGAATCAATTAATTACGAAAAGAGAAATCATTTCAGCTTGTTTATTTTAAATGAAAAATCTGCCCTGCAAATAAAAGCAAAAACGTCTTTTTTTCCTTTCTCTCGCCATTTCTAACTTCAGGTGAAAGCAGCTTTCCGTCGCAGAGGTGAAACTGACATGTTTTCCTTCCGCCGAGCTAAAATTTCCCCGGATCAGTTGCAGCGCCTGGCAGGAATATTGCGCCCGTCGTCAATGCAGCGACACAAAGGCTCGAGAGGAAGGCAAGAGAAAGAAGCCCAGAAATGGCCGAGGAAGCGACGACTGAGGTATATACGTTAGTTTTCCAACAAATTCACCGGGGAGATCAAAAAAGCTATTAATTCTGGAGCTCGAGTAGTCGATCGTTCGGCTCGATCATTTGTCAATTTCCATTATCCCCGAACATCGGACTTACAGGTCCGGTTGGACTTTTTTTTTTTGGCTTTTTCTTCTTTTTCCTCTCGGTTTCATTTCTTTCTTTGCTTTTCTGGTTCTTAAAAATTCATGGATAATAACGTTCTGAAAAGAGTAATCGAATTGTATTATCGTTTATGTACAAGGAAATATACAAGTTATGTATATAATGGAAGTAGATTTCTAAAAATAACGTCACAACGAAGCTAATTAACTATTCAATACGTCGATAATGTAGTGAAATTGGGAAAAAATATTCGTCGCCAGAAGCTTTCATGTGAAAACTATTTATTCGGTGTTATTCGTAATAATACAAAATGTCACATGAAGTAAGCTTCCGGTATAATTATTTGGTATTTCCTGAATGAAGGGTAGATTATTCCAAATGATAAACCAACACGAAAAAGCACACGAATTTTCCTTAAAAGGACCTTTCGAGCTTTTTTCTAATCACGAACCCTGACTTACTATGTACATATTTCTGTTTTGCTGCCAAATAATTCATGGGAATATTAACTTAAATGTGAAGCTCAATAATGCACGAAATGATTAACATTATTTTTAATTTTGTATTGATTATTCTTGATAAAATGTAATAATCGTCAATTCATCTAACTTATCTATATCGACATAAAAAAGCCATGTGCTGTATCAACAAAACGCATACAAAAGATAAATTTTGATAAGATAGCCAATGTTAATATATTGCTTTATATCGCCCATTTTTCAGTTCAACCTAAATCTCTTAGTAAACATATAATAAGCCTGTAGGAGAATAAGTGACGAAACGGAGCCACTTATTTTTCGGATGAAGAACAAAAGAAATCGATCGCATTTTGTAAATTCCAAATACTTGTTTATTTTCAGAATGAATTATTTTTATTGCCTTGTAGACGACCCCGCAAACAAAATACGGGCAATCGCACATAAATTTGTATGCTTTAACGGTATTACGAGATACAACTTGTTTACGATCGAAAGGCAAAATTATTTATTTATTCTGATTTAAATTGTCTCTTTATTTTCATGTTACTTGTACGAATCTGAACAAAAATGGATTTCATTAATGTTTCCGTGCTTTTGGTAAAGCATTTCAAGAGACCTTTTATGCAATTTGAGAAGAATCTTTTGTTAGTATTATTTCAAATTTTCGTAAAATCAAGACACCCGAAATCATACGAATAAAAACTTGTTTATAAATGAAATAATAAAATATTAACCAAATTCTTGTTTAATTTTAGGAATTCTTTTATTAATAGAAATCTCATTCAAAAGTTTAAGCCTTTGTTTTCCTGTTCTTTATCTAAACTAAATATCATGTTGATAAAGGCATTCTGAATAAATATGTATAAATGGAAGATAATACGATAGTTATTTAAGGTGATCTTACACCTTTTCTATGTTGGAGCAAAAATTGACTTGAAAAAGGTAATAAATAATAATAATTAGCATATAATACTGCTGCTTTAGTATTATAATATATCAATAATTTCAATAATCTTACATTGATTTTTTTCGTATTTTAAAAAGTTAAATCGTTTAGTCAACTAACTTAGACAGTCAAAGCACGAAAATAAAGAATCCCCGATCTTTTTCGTGAATAATAATTTAATTTAAACCATCACTCGACATCTGCGAATGAAATATTTTCGCCTGTTGTTCGGAATATTAACGGCTTCAACTTACTCAAAGAGCCATCAATATGTGATCACGCATAAAGGAAAAGAAATATAAAGGGCAGTAAGTCGGATTCCCCCATGAATCGTGGGAATATAATTTTTCGCATCCGATAAATATACAGACTTTTTTCCTACACAAAAGAAAGAACTTTCAATGGAAATTTACAGCTACTCGAAAAATGAAACTTACATAAGGCTTTTATGAGTTATAGAAAATAAAGGGTTATTTTTTATCGTTAAGTGACAGCAATATAAAAGAGAGCTAAACACTCATGAAAAAGATAGCTTTCTTATCCCATTCGACTTAGATCTCCTTCTTTACGAATCCGATTCAAACTTTAATTATTACTTCGATAAAAATATTCGGAATTTCAATCTCAATAAAATTCTGGTATAAATAGAAATACCATCACAATACAAGAATTCGATTACAAGGAAAAAGCACTCGAGTCATTACAGAGAGGAAAAAAGTAAAATGGGTCAGAGAAAATGAGGGATCGACTCTCGGCGTAATCTTGGAAAAAGTATTTCCGACGATTAAGCTTCCGAAGAATGAAGTCAAATGACGGAGCACGGCGGCCTCCTCCGAAACTTGTTGCGTTAGAAAAAAAAGCTACCCTTTATTTACTCGACCCCAGCGTCCCTCTCCCTCTCTCTCTCGGATCGTGAAACGCGCTCTGCATCCCCGTTTTTGCCCTTTCTCCTCTCGCCCCCGTAAACTACGCACGCACCTCCCTCGAAAGTACACACTGCCCCTCCTCGCGAAGACGGTTCCCCGACGATAAAGCGAAATCGCGATAACGGATGGATCACGCGAGAGTCGAGGCTGCGTACTGGAAGGGTGATTAATCTCCGCTCGGCCGGTTTTCGGGAGTTACTTCTACCGTGCGCCGTTGTATATAGGCCTTTGCCGGAGATGTGTATAAGCGTGAAGCTGACGGAAAGAAATTGGGCGTGCCGGGATAAGTCGCTGCTGGCTGTGGTGCATTAGCCCCATCCGAAAGGGATGTTAGATCCGTTGGTGGAAAATAGAAAATTCGACGTTCTGATTTTGGGAGTTTTTATTTTTTCTAAGTTTAATAAAAGTGTTAATATTCTTAAGTAAATTAATATTGCAATATTTAAGTAAAAGATAGATAGGAGACAAATCGGCTTTGCTTTCAAAAAGGTAGTGATTGTCTCAACTTTTTGCGGAAGCTACTTTCTTATATAACTACTTCTTAATACTACTCGAAATCCAGGTTTCTGGTAACAAGCAACCACCAAAAAAGATTATTACAAACTTTGCTTCAGAATTCTTTATACTTCTTTCACATTTTACCCAAAGATCCCAACTAAAAGTACAGACACCCAGGTACATTACAACTAACAAGTACAATAACTTTTCCGTGCACCCTTACATAAAAGTTCATCCCAGAACCAGATACTGAAACATCGCCGAGCCTCAGCTGCGGATCCTTAAAAAAGCATTAACCTTCTTAATTACTCGCTTCTCAGATTCCTCGCCTGAAAATAGCGAAAGTAATCGCGGAGAGGCAGCGAACCACGAGGAGATATAGAAGGTATCTTCCCCGCTTCGCGGCAGTGTCGTTCTCTCCTTTGAGCAGCCCTCGACTCACGTGTATCACCTAGACGCGGCCGCAAAGGGTCAAATTGATTTAGCGCGCGTACTTTTAGCCTCGCGATAGGCGCGTCTAGTTATACCTGCACTTTTTTTACAAGTGCGAGGAAGTGCACGCGAGCGGCCTCGGTGCAAGTACGCGAGGTAAAGTTATTACGCCGAGGGAATTGGATTTGGTTTGCTGTGCGGTCGCCGTTTCGTGTACGGCTAGGGTCGAGCGAGAGCGTCTTTTGCGGCGGGGATGTAATTGTTATCGCGATGTAGCTTTTGGACTGGTAATCTTCTAATGCGAAAATCGGTAGTCGTAATTTCGTATAGGAGAATCGCGATTAAAAGCAATGGGTTTTACAATTAGCAGGGTCGTTTTTAAACTTTATTCAATAATAAACCCAATTATATAGGTGAAGAGGACATTGAAAAGGTTCATTGAAACGTTCACATAAATATAATAACAGAAATAAATGAATATATATTTGCTTCCTTAAAATTTTTGCTAAATCCTACAGAATTCATCTTCACTTTAACCAAATGTAACTTTAGGTGGATGAACATGTTTACGTAAAATCAAAAGTAATTTAATGCAATGAATCGTTATGTTACCATTGTTAAAAGTATTTAAAGGTATTTCATGCAAATAAATAGTTCAAACAGAACCGAAAACCGTTGCCATCGGAAATCGGAAGTTTGTCTTGAATACCAGATCAGTCGTCAACTCGCAAATAAAAGTCGCTGACGACAACCGTTAGCGGGTAAGAAAAAGCGAGCGTAACCGCTCTTTCAAGGCAAAAGAAAAAAGCCTGGAGCCGAGCAATTACTCGCCGGTAAGTTTAAATTACCGTAATTACACTCGGTCCGCATGGAGTCGGCGAAGGGCGAAACTAATGCAATTTTCCCCCTCCCTGGCCGCTCGAGGAACGCGGAGATTCGCCCGTACACAGAAAGAGAGAAAAGCCGAGAGCTGAAGGGCTCATTAATGTCGCCGGCGAATAATTCACAAGTGGCCGGGGAAGAAGGAGAGAGAGAGGAGAACTTGGACGCCGCCATGAATTTCAAATCGAAAGCCACTCGTCCTCCCCCCCGCGTCCCTCCTTCGTCATACAGCGCTTTGATAGCTCAAGCAGACGAACGGGAAGGAGGTCGGCGGTGTGCGCGCGGAAACGCCCCTCTGGACTCTCGAGCGTAACATCTTGGCCGTACTTCGACCGGACAGTCCGTGTCAGGGGGGGGACCCAAGCCGCGCCGGTCTGCATAAGTCACGAAAACGAGATTTACCTATTTTCGCCGAATCTTATATACTTATTCGGTGGAATTGAGTTTCGGCTGGAATGCTTTTTAAGCGGGACTCTTACGAAAAAGTCAATTTTACAGTTGAGATAATGAGTTATTTTAGGCTGAGATGTTTCGTTTTTATCATTTTATTTTTCGATCAAGAGTTTTATTTCGAGTATTCATGTAAAACCGTATAAAAAAGAATTTATTTCGCCGTTATTAATCATTTTACGACACTAACACTGCGCGGATTTCCGTAGTAAGCTACTTAACGTGGTCAGACGCGCTCACAACACTTCCTTTGTGTAGCTGGTTTACCGATACGAATAAACTAATAGATAAGAAACTATTTTTATTTAAATAATATTTTGAATGCGATTAAATAAAAGTACGGTGCTAAATTATTATATATTATAATAATATTGCTGAAAGCAATACTCGAACTTGAGACTGTTGCAGTAAACGTTATACCCGCGGAGTATCCTCAAGTGCAGGTTATTTCACAAAGAATCTTCCCGCTCTCTTTAGGTTTCCCGCGCGATATCTATTTCCTTGTCCCGTTGGCCGTTTGACTTTCTTCTGTATAAGAGAGCAATAAAAGTTGCGGCTTGTCTCCCGGGTTAAAATTAGTTGCCGAGATCTTAACATGTCGCGGGCGATTTAATGCTCCTCCGTAAGGATCGTAAAAGGGCATTTCTTTTTAAATGCGCGAGAACGCCGCGCGCGCGAGCGACGTTGGCATTTATGTATTTTAGTACCGACATATGCGGGGTAATAAAAGTGGTACGTCCGTCCATTAGATTACCAAGCTGGACGTAAATTGACAAAAGGACTGCCGCAATCCCTAAAGCTGATTGGAGGTTGAGCGGTTGCGGAGTGTCGGGCGGAAGAGCGGCTTAAAATTTGTACGTTTTGATATGCGTTTGCAAATATGTGCTTTCAACATATTCCTGGGGGGGGATTAATCTTTTATGCCCGAGGCTTCATAATAAATGCAAATATTTTACGTTGGAATTGAAATTTATTGCTGTTTTTTATCTGCTTTCTTAGGCCACGTTTTGTCTATAAAAAAACGAAAATAGGATTTATGAATACCATTAGAATTACTGCGTTTTAACGACCAGAAATCATAAGGTTCGTCTTCTATTGCTATAATATTTATTATTTTAAGCAAAACGTTTACGAAAGTTTTAGTTACTATTTTCACAGTAGAACAAATCGAATTCTCTCAGACATGCCTTTTGACCTTTTATTCAAATTACATTTCCGATTTAAGGGGGTCTTACACCAAAAAAAAATTTTGAAGAAAATCATCTGTAACAAAAAAAAATAAATTATATACATAAAAATAAATATTATACACTTAATATATATATAATTTGTGATAAAATGAGCCATGGTAGAAGGTCCTAGGCTCATTTTATATAGAGATATGCAGTGTTCTAAATTTTGGCTTTGGCGTAAGCCAAAGAT
>UCOM01004251.1:0-13239 GCA_900474385.1 Ormyrus pomaceus
TTATATAAAAATTTTAATTAGAGAAAAATTTAAATTAGATAAATTATTTTTACCTGGGCACTTGGGTTTATAAAATACAAATTTTTATAAAATTTTATAAGTCCAATTATTTATAAAAAGGGTCTTATAAAATTATTATAAATATTTTACAATATTTTTTCACATGGGTTATAATGCAGAAAATTAAATGAAGATGCTCTTTATATTTGCGTCAACCTTATTAGTAGAGATTATTATTTTAAAATTTAAAGGTAAACATGCGGTGTCGATTAATCATTTTTCGTGGGTTTATCTGATTGCTTCGTTAATACATATTTTTGTGATTTTTTTTTGTTAACTTTTAGAGATCCAGAAAGGCGCTTTATTGGCCTTTAATAGATAAGTTCATACAGTTATAATAAATACTTTCTAGATTTGCTGATAATCGACAAATTGTTATTTTACGTCAAAAAATAAGCTTTCTTTTTTATTTTAATAATAAAATGTTAATATCTTTATTGCAAAAGCGCAAAAAACGTTTACGCATAATTATTCGAAACACTAATGTAACAATAAAATCATGAAACTTTCTTTGATTAACGTCGAACTTGCCGATTTTCATCGAGCGATAAAATGAGCACCGCGCAAAATACCCAAGTTTCGGCTAGTTCCGAAGTCGGCGAGCCTCTCGAGCCGCGGGCCGCGCCGGCAGACACCTACGAAGGCTCCTGTGTACTATATAAAACTATCTGTTTTGTGTGCCAGCCGCGGCAGCCCAATGGTGGCGAAGAAGTCCAGCGGCGCGAAGAAGCTCACCGCCGTGGCGAGAGCATTGGCCACCGCAGGCACGGTTTCGCGCCAGTATCGATCCGGAGCGAGCGGTAAGTTTGCACAAGTCCCGGTAGCCATCAAGCGAAAAATCCTATTTCACCCGCGGCACAGCTGCGAAACTAGAGCAGAGCAAAGTATACGTAGGGTGAATAACTCGAGCACGCGTTTATTATGCTCGCCGGACTGGATGTTTAGTTCGGCTAGCAGGGGAATTTTGACAGCTCCGCCAGGAGCAACGCTCCGTGCACTTCTTTTCAAGCTTGCATCATCGCGCTTATTTCTTTTCTATTGTTCTGCGCCGAGGATAGAAGCAGATTAGTGCAACTTTCGGCTGATTGTTTTTTTTTTTTTGGCTGCTTTGTAGCAAAGTTATACATGTTTTCTTTTTCTTTTTCTTGTAATATTCACGTAACTTTTTTCACCGTGTAACCACGATTTCTTATATATTTTAGTAAATTATGTTCTAGATATTAAAAATAGTCGTTTACACTTTTGGAAATAGAAGTAGAAAAATAATTCGCTTCTATAAATTTAAAATCCTTAAATTGTTTCACATGAATTTTATTAGAAATTTTAAGTAGATAAGTTGACAATTTAAAAATTTTGCAAAAGTTCATAATGTTTCTTAACACAAGCTTGGTTTTTAGTAAATACATAAAGGCAACAATTTGCCCCAAAGCGAACCAGATTCGTTTTTATGGACAATTCTTTATTGTTCAAATCAAATCAATTATCATCGTTTAAGTAAAAAATTCCAATCTCGTTGATTTTGAATTAATATTGGAATTGGTAATATTTTCCCAGTCGTTTAATGAAAGAAATTGAAAATCTGAAAATAAATTTCTGGAGTAAATAGTCTTCGGTACAAGGCACAATTTTCAAAGAGTAAAAGAAACCTGTTCTCGAGTATTGTTTTTACATAGTACAAGTTTTCTTGATCTTTGGGGGGTATTATCTGAATTTAATTAAATTGGTTTGACGGTCTAGTTATGGCGTTAAGCAAGCTTTTCGAACTACTTTACTTATTATACAATTCTATGAGCAGCCTTAGCAACTACTATAAATTGATAAAAATATTCAGGTAATCTTTTAACATATGCAAAAAATAGATTTTTTGAGAATTTCGAATGCCTATGGATAAACATATAAATATTAAAATTAAAGTGAAATTTTGTTTAAAGAGAATGTAGATTCTGTTAGAGTCTGATAAATGAAGGATTTTGATTCAAGTTTTTATATTTAAACGAATCTTATATTTGTGAATTTTATATTTACGAAAAATAGTAAGTATTATTGTAACTTTGTAACTATTAATTACGGCAGAAATTTAAAGATTTTCTAGTAACACTAATTTAGACTTAATTAAATCGTAATTAATTAAAATCCAACAGAATGTAATTAAATTACTTTCGCCTACTTCTGCTGCGGTTTCTTAAAATTAATAAATTTAAGTCAAACTTATTTAAGCTCAATTTTGTATGAGTTCTTAAATCGGGGTATATAATAATATTTAAAATAATTAAATTATAAATTCAGTCAAAAACTTATATGAAGTGGTTTACAGATAGACAATTGGCGAAATAAATATAGAAAATAAAATTTTATCATGAAGTATAGTTGTTATTACATATGTTGAATAAAGAGAAAAAAAATTGTTGATTAACGTAAATTAGTGAATTGCCAATTCTAAATACAGACTGGAAATAAAAATGAAAATCGACACTTTTTACTCTAACAACATGTGATCTTTATTATTCTACATTTTACAAATTTGAAAATGTAATGATCAGTTGAGATAAGTAAATAATATTATAATTTATTTACATCTTAATAATTTTTTTATTTTTAAGAAAATTGTGATCAGACAGTAAATCTTTCAAAAAAATGTTTATAACCAACAGTTAAAAAAATGTAAAAATCGAAAATGTTGATTATGAAAAAATGGAAAATAAAAAAACACGATTTTAATAATGTAATAATAAGCATCAATGCCTTTTCAATCAATGAATTATTGTGTGTCTATACAATATAGCGGAATAAATTCATAAACTTTCTAAAATACATCTAGATTTAAAGTAATAATTATTTTTAAACTTTTAATTTCAAAACTTTATAAATAAATCATACATTTTCTCTATTTATTCGCGTTTATACCCTCAATTCCGCATAGATAAAATTGACAACTAAAGATAGAGTATGATAGCTGGACTTTAATGGAAGTTGTATATAGGCGAACACCAACAGTAATAAAAACGTGAACGCCGCTTGAGAAAAAAAGATGCGGTGAATGAAATTTTCCAAAATCACTCTATTTTATAATGAGAGCCGTAAAGCATACAAGTTAAAGCAACACGTTCTGTTAAGAATATTGAATTAATTATAGAAAATAATTTTTTTTAAATCTACGAAGATGATGAAAAACAGCTTTTAATAAATATGATACTCTTGTCTGCCTGAAATCTAATATGAATCACTCGTTGCGTTATTGCATCATATCATATAAGTATTTTACTTTGATTTTGGAAAGATTGCGTGCAAGGGAAGTAGCTAATTTCAGAGAAACGCGGAAGTCTATATTCTTCTCCTTGAACAGCCACAAATTCTAAGACTTCTCAAAGTCGATCAAAAGCCCTTGATACTGCTAGAGGAAGTTAGCACGTCTTGGTGCTTCGGAAACGAGTGAAAGAAATTTCTCTTAATATAGATCAAATTGTTGGCGGAATACTTTCGCTCGATTTATCTAAAAGGTTGTTTGGTTACAGAGGCAATGCGGCAAATTGTCTCATTAATGTCGCTTTATGATTTCAATCTTCAGAAATTTGCATTCTTCAAACAACGAAGCTGATAAAAACCAGAGTAATAAAACACACACAACAATTTCTAACCGACCCCAGGTCTAATTTCGTCTTTAAATTGCAAAATAAATTTCTAAAAAGAATCTCGGGGGAAAAAACAATTGGCTTTCGCAGCCTTATCGAGCCATCGACTATTATAACCAGCTTTCCGGCGCGTGCCTGCAATTTTCTCGCCCCGTAACCTGCACGGACCGGGCGGGAGGCGGGGCCGTTAAGGTCGCGTTCTTCGCGCGCGTAATAGTCGGAAAAGCACATCAGCGCGAAACTCTCTTCCTCGCGTTATACCCCTGAAAGCACGTGTGTGCTTGCATTACCCCGCGGGCGGCACCCCGCGCGCACACAGCCGCCCGTTTGTAAGCCCGTGTGCGAATTGATCCAGCCGCAGCCGTGACCGCGCAAGCCTCCACTTGATTACCCAATTCTGCATGTGTACGTAGGTGGGAGGCCCGACCCGCCGCCTCTGTGTAATTGTTGAACTCTCGTTTCGATAGACCCGCCAAGATAGAGGCCCTTAACTCCTCTATCCACTTGCCTCTCTCTCTCTCTCTCTCTCTCTCTCTCTACTTCTGTATAGAAGGCATCGCGGGGCGTCGGTGCAACAATTACAAGAGCCGACGAAAGGTTCCCGCTAGTACGCCCCGTGTCAGTCAACGCAACGCCTCCGCGTTCAACCACATTGCGCGCTTAATACTTCGCGGCGGCGACGGCGGCGGCGGCGGCGACGGTGAATAAACATTTTTCGCGAGCTACTTTTTCCTTTTTTTTCTCGTCTCTCGTCTCTTTGCGTCGGACGGCCGCTGGAGCGTGGATAACGATTTTTTTTCTTCGCCGCCGAACGATATTGCAGGCTTCGCACTCGATCGATAATCTATGCCGAGGTTCCGGGTTTCGCAGCTGTCATTAGAGTCCCGCGGTATTTTCCAGCTATGCAGATTAGCCGGAGGAAGAAATTGAAACAATGGAAGATACAGGACCGCGAGCAGGCTTAGTTTCTCGTACAGAGTTAAAGAACGAATACCGGGAGATGATCGCGAATCGAAAAATTTAAAAAAAAAGCAACCGTCATGCAGCGAGTGCCGCAGTCGTGCGCCGTGGAAACGAGCGAGGCGAGCGAGGCGAGCGAGGCGTCATCGGGGGAGACCGAGGCGAGCATTATTTTCGACGGTGGAAGGCCGCCGACACCTCCGCCGATGCCTCTGCCACCCACGACACCGAGAACTATAATCTGTCGGCCCTGCGAGCTGCGCCGCGAGAAGCCCACTTATCTGAGAGACCGAGGTAACGTGTTCCACGGCGAGCTGTTCGCACGCGTCGCTCGATCTCTATACTTTGCCAGACGAAAATTCAATCGCGCCGAATTCTGGTGTGTAATTTTTGGCTATATTCTTTTTCGATCCCTCACTGCAGAGGTTCGCCGAGCCGTTGCTCGGGGGCTTTTGCGTCGCTTTGCGCAAATCGCTTCCGAGCTTCGGAATAGGATCGAGCCCCAGGTTCTCCGACTGCGTGCCAAAAGTGTAGTAAGATTTTTTTCCATATCTTATAATAATATAGTGTTTGCGAATAGAAACTGGTAATTTTTAAAAGTATCTCGTTGCGCAATATTTATATTGCGAACGGAGGAGAGGTTTCGATGCTTGCTTTTTAAATATTGTAACCTAAGTGAAATTATTGTTAACCGAATAGTTGTAATTTAAAACGCAACTTTTATAAAGAGAGCTTTGTAACGTGTAATTTTATTGATAGAATTAGTTGCTTTTTTACAAAGTTATTATTGAATAGAATACGTACGTTTTCATTTCCAATAAACAGTTAACAAATAGTTTCAAAATAATAGTTTGTGTTGAAAAGGATCACGCGATATAGATTATATATTTGTTATTTGTAAATGTTTATATACTTAATTTAACCCATTACCTATTACTTCATCTTATACATATTGCGTGCAAAGCATTACGGATTGTCGCCAAATATATCCACAGATTTAGAAAAATCTTATCAAGTTATTTATCGAAATGGAGGCCACTAACTTAGAACGCATCCACTTCTCACACCATCTGCGTGATACGGTTGAATTAGACTTGACAAAATATTAATTTCGATCTCCAATCAGATAGCTTTACGACTTGTGACATGCCACTCTCCTCTCGATTTTCCGTATGCGTATT
Source organism: Ormyrus pomaceus (assembly GCA_900474385.1). NCBI lineage: Eukaryota > Metazoa > Arthropoda > Insecta > Hymenoptera > Ormyridae > Ormyrus > Ormyrus pomaceus. The sequence goes on from UCOM01004251.1 coordinate 5,831, forward strand.
TCCTGCATCTAAATGGAACAATATTTTATGGGCTCACGCGAAAGATTGACATTAAATATTCTAACAAATCTATTTGTAATATTCGATCGGGAAGGGCGACGAACAATTCGTCGAGTTTTATCGTTTCCATTCAGTTGTATTTATCTTCACTTGGCTGTGACATGTTCAACTTGGCAGTAGCTGTTGAGACGAACCGTTTTATAGGTACTTATTTTATAAATATTAAAATTAATTTATGCATTACTAGTAAAAAGTAATATTTTCGAAAAATTTGAAAAAAAATAATGGTGAAATCATTCATAATTGTTATTTTGAGTGCAGCTGAAAGTTTTGCAAATTTTTAAAAAAGTTTTAATAATGTCAGTTCTCAAAAATCAATTTCCATGGAACTTTTAGTGTTTTTTTGATATTAATATTATTAGTTGTGTACTGGCTTAAATTTTCTTTAAATTATCAACTTAATCAAGTGTGAAATATATTCTACTTAAAAAAAAAAAAATAATCTTTTTATTGAACATTAAAATCAAATTAAATAGATTAGTGCGGTAAAAATTAATGTATTGCAGGGAAATGTTAAAATATTTAAATGTGCAATCGCTTTTCATTCAATTCCATTCAATATTGAAATAAAATATTATAGAATACAATAAAAAAGTAATAAAATTGAGAAAATACAAAATTTAAGACACCATATCTATTTTTTTTCTCAGAAGTTCAATTTATTCACAAAAAGCAGTTTTTTATAAGTATATATTCAAAATTTACATTTCTTTTATATTGAAAAGTGAACAATTTTGTAAAAAATAGTAGTAAATAATGATTACAAAAAGATTTTTATGAAAATCCTGACTTCTGTTTATGATGATGTTTCTTTGTGACGTGAATGGTGTACATTTTGAATATTTACTTTCCTTAAATATTTCTCATATTCAAGTATTTTAAATTTTACTTTGCGCATTTATCATAATTTCTTATTGAATACACAATACTAATACTGATCACTATTGAATAATTAAAAGAAATTGAAATATTTTTAAGTGAAACGCTGCAATAATTTCCTTCACAAGAAAATATTGATTGAATATATACTGAAGTTACAAATTATAAATTCCTAAATATTCTTCAATTTTTCATAATTTAAAAACTTTTGAAGGAAAATCTTGTATAAAATTTTTTTTTTTTAATAATAATTTAACGGGAGAAACTTAAAAATTTAATTATAGGGGTAAAAATTCGTCTTTTAAAAAACTTTTTGTGTGTAAGAATTGTAATAAAGATTATTAATTAAATTACAAAAATAAAAATTTGTTTTGTTTAAGATATCATAATGACCTAAGAAACTGAACATTTGAAAAATTTAAACAATAATTTCATTTAGTATTAAATTATATGTTAAAAAATGTGTGTTTTATAAAAGTTGTGCAAAGGATTAAAGTTATGATGATCATGTAGTGTTAATATCGTTAAAATTACTTTTAAAAAATGTAAATTTCACGAAAATTGTGTAAAGGATTAAAGTTATGATGAGCTAGTGTTAACATCGTAAAAATTATTTTCCTGCATCTCGTTTATTTTCGAAATAATGATTTGATTTCGAAAACTGGGGTAATCTTGATAGACGCTTGGAATGCTTTAATCTACTGTGAATTCTTAGAGACGAATTTAAATTAGAAGGTCACAAATGCATATTTTTTCCATTTCCGCATGAATGAATCCTTGAATTCTAGAATGTCTATTTCTCACAAGACAGGTATATCAAGTAAATGCTTTCTGTATACACATATATATTAAAAGCTGTAATCGACGAATGCACGTGCTAGTTCCGACACGAATTCATAATCGGATCTTCATTACGATCCGACACGCTACGAACAGTGAAACTGCTAAATTTTGCGGATATATTGCATGGGTTCTCAAAAAATCAAGTTTAAAAAATAGATAATCTTTTTTAGATTTCTTTTTTTATGCTTAAAAAAATATATTAAATGATATAGAAAAATAATTGAACAAAATTTTGTTATAAACAATTATATAGTAGAATAATGATTCTTTATGAAAAATATGACAAGATAAGCTAGTGAATTCACTTTAAAGTACGAACACGTGCAATTTAACTGTCTTTTCGAGAAATGTGTAGTGAGTTCACGAATATATTGCTCTGAGCTGGCTTAAAATCATCAATGTATATTTGTTGGGGTTACAAAATTTAAAAAATGGAATGTTATATAAATATAATTTTATTATATAATATTGCATTGAATTAAATAACGTTTGTAAACTAATTAAAAGTTTGAAAAATATTTTTCATATTAAGAATGGATTTTTATTTAATAAACATTGATATAATATAAAAAGTTAAAATGTTTAAATATTATTCAAACGTACATTGCTCGAAATGAAATGGGTTAAATTTATAAATACTATTCCTCGATGTGTGAATATTTCATTATTTATACAAAATCATTACATAAAGATGTGTTATGCAGCCCGGCGAGTTAATTCCCTATAACGCTGTCTCTTTCGCACTCATTAAGATTATGCGGCCCGGGCTGCTTAATCCGATGGTCTCTTTCTATCTTACTAAAGAAATATATTTCCCTCTTTGTCTTGGGCTGCATAAACCCCTACTAACAATAATATATATATATATATATATTAGAATCTTAACTGGGCTTCAAAATACTTACTAAAAGACAACTTAAGGCCGAATGTTTTCACCTTCTTAAATAAAAGGTACAGTAAATTAAATAGCTTCGTAGATTAAATTTAATTAGATTTCAAATTAAAAATTAAAAAAAAATACATTACATGCACTTTGTTAAATTAACATTCTTACAATATTCTTAGAACAAAAAAGCAGCATTCATAATTAAAACTTAAAATTAATTAAGTTTTATCAAAAAACTATCGACTATATTTAGCACTAAGATTTGCAAACTAAATTTGTTTTGGCAAACTAAAACACTTACTTTATTTAGTTATTACAATTATGCAATTAAACATTAAGTTATACTCTGTACGCTAATTCTATTGTGTTAAAACGGCATCAGTCAAAGATATTGAAAATATAAAAACGAGCAGGTGACAGTTGCGCATCTCCGAATAGCTGGGTGTTCAGTATTACTCAATGACACGAGAAGGAGTAGAACGGGAAACCTCAAATAGGGAAGGCAATTCAATGAAAACGAAAACTTGTACCATTCATTAGATTTACACCGTCAATCGAGATACTTCGACTTGTTCGGCCGACATTAACACTTGACTTTATACCAGCAGTTGAAGCATTTGGACTTAAAATACCTGCAAGAGTACTTGTACTTAAATCTTTACAGGGCTACATCACAACAGTTATCCATCAACTAACCGACAGAATTATGCTATCCGATGCATAAAGTTCACTTTGTTCCTCTCTGTTTAGGAATATTTAATAAACTTTTGGTTTAGTAATATTACTTTTGAAGCTTCTTGCTCGGCACTGATCGAGAAAAGAGGGGCACCACCAACGAACCCCTTTATTCATTACTTTTGCGCATTATCTCATCTATTCTCAATAGTAAATTTTTACTATCTAATCTCGTTCTACTATCAAGCCAAAACTGTCACTGATCATTTAATTTCAATTTGATATTTATTTATTGCAATTGCACTCTTTTGCGCCTTCGGTAATCATGTTTTAGATATAGATGTAGTTACCATTCGGAACAGTATGCGATGAAGAAGATAGAAAGAAAGCAAAATTGAAGTCCCATATTTTTTATTATTACTTTAAAGGTTCAAAAAATATATTTTATTATAATAATACTGTTTTTTAATTTGATAAAAAATAATTATTTACTATAAAAAAGTAACATTTGTAACTTTTCCAATGCAAAATCGACTTGTTTAAAAAACAGAAACTTTTTAAAATTCTTCTTCTGCGAGTAAAATTGTTATTTATTTTTAGAAAATATTACACTTTTTATTTAATTCACAATAATTATAATTTACGCACTGTTATAGTTATTTATATCAAAATTTTCTAATTTATACTTCGTTCCTTACAAGTACTATCCTTTGAACTTTTCAAAGTCGGTCAGACTTACTTCGTAAGTTCTTACGAAACTGAAATCGTTTTTTTTACATATCAAGCTCAAGTTTTCATTCCGTAACTTTTAGCTCGTCGAAACGACAGTACGAAAATAGCTTGTGAGCGTCCGCCTGAACTTTGAACTGAAATTACCCATCTCAAACTATAGAAATACGATTCTAAATAATTCCAGAATGTAAAATAAATCGATTTTAACGTCGGCGTTTGATATTTTGGCAATGAACTTGGCATCCGCACCAATTAACCGTACTAAAAGTTTCAGTAGACCAAGCTAGGAAAGGACATGATATTCACACATGCTCATCGGCAGGCGAGCGAGTGACACGGGAGAAATCAAGAAATTCACCCCTCCGACTTCGGAAACATTTATACGAGTTCTCGATCGCGCGTGCAAAGTTCAAAACAAGAAATAAGGCTGGAGTGAAAACTCCGGCGAACAATTTACATGACGTCGCAGAAACGCTATCGGGAGAGCACCAGGCAATAAAATTGGCCTTTAATGTCCAAATTGACAAGTTTCGTGTCGGGCTCGGTTGCCGGTGTCCGCCTCGATATCGCGCGTATAAAAGCTCGAGGGACTGGCTTGCGATGCCGCAATTGACTGCTCGGTGTCGGAGTGTCTTCGCGAGTCTTTATTCCAGTCGAACAAGTCTATTTTTTTCTCTATTCTCTCCGTTTTTTAACTTCGCGAAATGTGGAGAAAAATCAAGATGAGCAAGTATGAAATTGTGCGTTATTAGGAAATTCATGAGAAAGGGACGTTTTATAATCGACGTGGTTAAAAATGATGTCCCTATCGGTTAGAGCTGCAAAGTGCGCTGCACTTATGGCGGAACCGGATGAACTCTATCCAGGTTCAATATTCTCGTTCCGTTCATTTCCGTTTGGTTTAAATAAACTATCGGATTGTGATTTTAGGCTAACTAATAGTGGTTATTCTGTCTGCTTACTTTGGTTACAGAACGGATTCTTTATCCTAGAAGTACGAGAACCCTGGCGAAAACACCGGTAACAGGTGGTACTCCCATCACCGAGGAGACATGTATGGTAATACAAATTTTTAGATTAAACAATAGAAATCTGAAATGCTTTTGTGCAAATTTTAAAATTAAAACTAACAATTTTGCCTTGTGTCGCGAATTCTATTACACCATTTTAAATTTAAATATTAATTATTTGCTTTACTTTTGTGAATAAAATTATAATATTATTTTAGACTTCTTACTCATCGCGTTTGTCTTTATTACATCTTAAAAAATAAATTATTTCTTTCGCAACAGGCCTTACGAATGTTAGTTTTTGGGACCTGTGCCAGTCCACCAAAGGCGGAATGGTCAAGAACTGGTTTAACTCTCAGACCGGTGGGTCAAAATTTGAGTTTCGGTTTACGCGCCCCCCGAAACACGACGAGAGGACTCGTGACGGCAGTTCAAGCGATCATGCTAAAGCATTATTTATTTAAATTGACCAAGCAAGAAATTCGATGTTCACCAGACGTGTAAGCAAAATCTGAATATTATTTAATCATCGGATTAAGACAGCATTTTTGCCCATTTTGTATATACGTAGAGCTTTCACACGCCATTTTAAAAATACTCTTATTTTAAATGATTCTCTGCCGAGCCGATAACGACCCGGCGGCAAAGAAACGATCAAATCCTTATAAACTTTAGTAAAATGGTGCAAATACAGACATGAAAACCGATAAAAACTATAAATTTTATCGGTTTTTATAAGTCTTCTCAAACCATCAAGGCACCATTGACCTTAACAGTGAGCCTTCTAGAAAATCTTGGCGCACTCTGCACTTCCACGCACGCCAATCTGCACACCAATGCAATCGCAGCATTCTGATAATTATTACAAAGGTGCTAAGTAAACGATGCGATTCAGGTTGCTGAAGCCGAGTTACGACAAGCAGGTGGAAGTGCTAACGGCAGCGATAGCCGAGATAATCTGGCGGTGCGCGGGAGGCTTCGCCGTACAGAGCGCCGGATGCACCGCGAGCGCTTTTAGCTCCTCGACCGCGACCCTCAATGTGCCCAAGGCCGTCGTGGTCCTTCCCCAGGAGACTCCTTACCTGCAGCACAGCGTCCAATACTTTCGGGACGGACTTACGGAAACTGTACGTTATTTTTGACACTTCCAAGATCGGTCTAATCGAAATGGTTTGGGCAAGTCGTCAAACGTTTACTTTATTTTTCAGTTGCATTTATTTGAATTTTCGAGTCTGGATGATCTAGAAATTTTCATTAAAAGATATTTATATTTGGTACGTACATTTTACGATTTTTGTTTTAATTACACTGCCAGGAAACATATTAATTGCATTTTTCAGTTCCAAGACGAAGGAGGTCCAGGATCAATGATACTTTTATACAGTGCCATTTTATCACGAGGGTTACCCAAGTAAGTTAATTTTTTTAAGGTAGAAAATTATATTTTTAATTAAACGGATAGTGTAATTATTATAATGAGTAGTTTTGTTACGACGAAAAAACTTTATGACCTTTTTCATAGGAAATAATTTAAATTGTGCCAACGAAAAATATGATGAAAGTTGGTCAGTTACGTAAATTATTTATTTCAAAATAAATCACGGTAAAATATCCAAAAAGTTGGTGAAAAGGGAAATGAAAAAAGACTAGAAAGTATACGACTATAACAGAAAGTATTATACGAGTATTACAGTAAAATTTTAGTAAACACTGTTTTTATTATCATTTTACAACTAATTACCAAAATTCATTTTTCATAATACTCAAAGTTTAAAAGATAAATTAAAAATTCAATGAATCAATATCTTTGAAATTTTCTGCGTAAATAGTTATTTTTAAATATATATACGTGCAGAAAAAAAAATTGTATGCTCTTGGGTTTTCTTGCTCTTGCGAGGAACTCTAGATTTACGAGTAATAATCATGCACTCGTACTTTTTAAATTGATTTTTCTTTTGTTGCCTCTACTTTTATTTCCTATAGCATCATAAATTATTTTTATAATGTCCAAATTTCTTAAAACATATCAGCCGATTAATCGAAATTATTAAACGTTAGATGCTACTGGAATTCTTAAGGGTTGTAAATAAAAATGAATACCTGGAATAGATGCTTTTCTGTTAACCCCTTAATAAAGTTTTAATTAACGTTACCGGAATTTGAAAAAGCGTGTTTATCTTTGTGCGTACGTCAACTTATAAGGAGAGTTTACGACATTTGGGTGATCGATTTTCCTGTAACTTTAGGTGTTACGTGGGTGCGCGGATTATTGATTGAGGATTTTGGTAAGACTCGAAAAAAAGAGGCATGGCTTTACTCGGCCA
>UCOM01004252.1:0-13209 GCA_900474385.1 Ormyrus pomaceus
ATAACACCAAAAAAACTTTAACTTCCCCTCCCAAACCTCCCAATCGACGATCTCACCTTTCAAAAAGGCCCGAATTCAGCCCCTGCTCAACTCTCTCCGAGCCTCGACGAGAAGCACAGCCGCTGCTTCTTAGCGTCGCGGCTGCGACAAGAAGGTCGCGCGCGGAAGCAGAAGGATGTCAGTCACCTCGCGCGGTTCGCATCTTGGCGCGGTGCTCGTGGCGCTATTATCTTGCCCGAGTGGAGGACAAAGCGCGCGTGAGGCGCAGCTTCTCTAATTGATAAAGCAGCGGCCCGAGGCGAAAGAGAGAGAGAGAGAGAGACAGAGAGAGAGAGAGAGAGAGAAATCTAAATATAAACGAAGCGCGACGAGCTCGGTCTTTGTGTTATTTTTCGTTTTCGGTGACGTACTTCAATAGCTGGCGGTGACCAATTGGTTGGATAAGATTTTGGTGATGACGATCGATATGCTGTTTTTTTTTTTTATTATTCACTTTGGCAGCGAATTAAATAACCGTTCCGTCGGTTAAAACATTCAATTTCCGTCGGGTGCAAATGTCGGGAGAAGCGCGAGTGCATCCGAGGTCATCGTTATCGGTGCGTCTAAAACATAATTCGCAAAGTATTTTATGGGATATGCACTCGACGGAGCGTTAAAATCAAAAGTATACATCTGAAATACGTAGTTTGGAGCCTCTCTTCGAGAAATCTCTGGAACGTGCTTATTTCGGGAAGTAGAAGCTCGATGAGACCCGGCGTCGACTTTTTACATGGCGAGATCCACCTTGGGGCTGTAAATAAAGTAAATTGAATTAAATTAATCAAGCTGCTCCTGAATTGAAACGCACAATTAAATATCTGTTTTACTTATGACAAATAACGTTTTTGGCGTGAATAATTCCAGAATTATCGCTCAAAATTTTAAATTTTCGACGAACGCTACATGTATATTTTCGCGCTCTTATTGTCTGTAATTTAAGTAGAGCACGCTTAGAAGAGCCAGTAATCTAAAAAGTAGTTTCGGCCATTCTTTTTAAATACGTAGCACTGCGCCCAGAAAACTGAAAAAAGTGTTCTAACAAAGAGGCTGCTTTAGAAACTCAACAGCTACATTTCGTCGTTCGCTCCCTCCTCCAGATCCCCGTGCATTTACCCCGTTCCAAAACCCTCTCAAACCACCAGGTCAGACTTCCCCAAAAATAACCTACCTCCGCGAAGAAAAGGGGTCAAAGTAGCCCCATAGACGCGGGAGAGAAGCCGGCAGCACCTCGAGAATGCGCATTTGCCCGCGGTGGAATAATTAGACTCGGCGCAGTGAAGGACCTCATTAAAGATGCAGCTGAACGCAACGGAACAGCACAGCAACAACAACAGAGAGAGAGAGACAGAGAGAGAGAAAGAGAGATGTGTGCTCTCGAGCACATCCGCATAGAGCGGCTCTGTGTCCCCCCGGCTCTCTTCTTTTTTTTTTTTTTTTTCATTCCTCCCCCTTTGCTCGCGACGCAGCGGCATGTGCAGGCACAGCGGTGTGCGAGCGGCTCAGCTGGCCGAGTTTCGCGCGGACGGCCGACGACTGCGGTTCTTCGCCACCCCCTGGAGGAAGGAAGCGGCGCGCGGAGTACAGAGGTGAGTCCTGCGTTGCGAGCCCTATTTTTTTCTTTTTTTTTTTTAATTTACCGGGGAGGGCTTTTAGCCTAATTGCCTACGGGTGGATGTATCAATATGTTATATCTGCCGGCGGTACGTTGTTTACATCGGGGTCAACGCGGTGTGGATTAGCTTTCGCGCGATTCATTGGCATTCGGATGCTTTGTGCTTATTTTGCGCGGGTTCCTTTTGTGCGGTGTCGTATGGTTTTGGATTAAATTAGTGTAGAAGCCGAGTTGCAGTTTGGTTGCTTTGAGGAAATTTATACAGTTAAGAGTATTGTATTGTTGTTGGTGATTCAATGTTTAAATGAACTTTTTTGCGCGATTGTTAATTGATCTAAATATTTCAATTGTGTAATAGGACAAAATATTAAAAGTATCAGTATTATAATGAAAAATTATATTTTTACATTACTAATAAGAATAACTTTTATTTTATAAGATAATATTGAAAAAAATGTCCTAATTCATTTTCAAATAATTTTTTATTATAAAAAGTGTGTCAATGCATCGTTCGTTGTTAATTCGTATCATACGATCGAGTAATTCATTTTTAAATTAATTTCATCATAATTGAAACGACCTGTTTATGTATTATAATGCCCATGTTTCATACATTATTAATTTTATTATAATAGGCTTTTCACAATTAATATTATACAAAACGTATTTCTCTTGTGGTTAATGAGAAAAGCGATAATTAGGAAATTTTAAGTGAAATAAAGTTATTTGTTAATTGAATGTTTGATTAATTAACAAAATTAAATTTTTATAATTATAAATATTGACGTTTCTGCAGTCAAATAATTATTATAATTATTACGTTTAATTGAATTTCGTACATATTTACAGTTTTTTTAAAAAAGAATTAAAAAGAAGATTCATAATATAAAATAATTAATTAAAATAATAATACAATAACTGTTTTTATGCGTCATTTAAATTTCATCCAGATTTTACCGTCACACAAATGCAAGCAACATTTTCCTCCCCAAAAACGTAACTGCAAACTTTCCACGGCAACGTTGCTCGTACTTTTAATTTGTCTTACATGTAAGCCTCCTCTAATTTGCGAATTCAGCAGCGCAGCTCCCAAATAGTTTAATGAAAACAAAAATTTTTAATACACACAGGACAATACTGCGGCAAACGCGTCAAGTGCGCGCGGTGCTACTTTAATTTAAGCAAGTTTAATTTAGCCCTCGGGACACATTTCTCCGAGACTTAGCTCAATTAAACATGAACCGAAAGTCGCCGATTTGCGCGGGAGCGGCCGCGAAGTTTTAACGAAGAAAATCGCCTTTTCGGCGCGGCTCCTTTCGTTTTGCATTATTTTCAATTTTAATGAGGGACGTCGAAATATAAACTTTGGGTACGAAAATTAGGCTGAAATATTTAAGAGCAATTAAAAATTCAGAGTATTAAAAAATGCGCGGTGCCGCGTGGGTATTTATAGAAATGGTACCGCAATTGACGTTATAATTATTTTTATATTCAGTATATAAAAAATGGAACGGTTTGTAATTAAAAAATGCAATTAAGCCAAGCGATAATTGGTTCAATTTAAATTTTGTTTTTACTTACAAAGCTATTTTAATTAACAAAGTTTAATTTAGGAAAGATCAAAGGGATCGCTTAATTGAATAATTTCACTTTGTAATTTCAACGATTAACGCCAGCTTTTTATGTACTCTTTACAAGTTTGCTAAAATATCACGAAACAACGAAAAATCGTGGTTACTTTGTAGGGATCGTTTACGTTACTTTATCTCGATTAAATTAATCACCATAAATTGAGCGTCTAATATTTAGATTTTCCGCTGATTAAAGTAATTATAAATGAATAGGTGCATCTTGCAGCTGTGAATCTCCCTTTTCGGACAGTAAATTCTGTTCTTACCTGCATGAAATCATCTATTACTGATCGCGTTTATTTCACAAGTGGAGAATTGGACGTACCAGCTTTTACCATCTTTTGCATTTGGTCACAGAAATGTTTGCCTTGCCTTTGAGTTTCTTCTTATTCACAAAGTAATACTTTCATCGGTCCTGCCAATATCCCTCCTGCCTATTTACTTTTATTTACTTTAATGTTAATAGCTTTGCGGTTATAGATTCTTGCCAAAATTGGATCACCTTTACTTTAGGCATGGCGCCATATACTATATTATCTTTTATACTGTCTCTTACATCTAGCATTATTAAAAAGTGAATACATTTAACAAGTAAATAAACGCAATTACAATTCAACGAAAGCTTTAGTCTGCAAGATTCAAAGAATTGCAGGAGAGTAAATTAATCTTGCTTGCACTGGAGCAAAAGTACATTCATTTAATACGTCACATTGAATAATGTTTTGTTTTCATGAAATTATTTAAAATGAATGTTAATAACGATCGAGCTTTCTTAATAGTTTATCTTGATGAATGCAAATGTGTGTCGACTTTTTCAGGACATTAATAAAAAATACTTTTCATAAAAGAAATTAAGAAATTAACTTAAATTGGAATTATTTTGATACTCTCATTGAGAAACAGAATAAACATATTGTACAGTAAATTTTGCTTTTTATGCTATGGATTCTCTTAACTGCGAGAAAAAACGGTTTTCATAAAATATTTATTCGAATAAATCATTTATCCTCCAGTATTGCAAAAAGCAGCCTTGTTTTTCAAATATACAGAACAAAATTCATTAGCATGTGTAATACACTCAGTTTTCCATTGGCATATCCATCTTTCATTTCCAGCTCCATTGTTTTTTTTTCACTGTATAAAAGCTCGAGATTTCGCTTTAAAAAATAATTTTAAATAAAAATCGTTTTCAACGCGCTCTTTTTAAATTGACAATTTATTTTTAACTTTTTCATTATTACTTATTATTATTTTCTTACTTAATGTTTTTTTTTTATACTAAACTTGCAAAATAAGATAAATAATAAATTCATTTCCATTGGGCAGCTTAAGTACGCTCTAGAAAAATTGCAGTTGCGCGTATCAACTTTATCGTTTACAATCAATGGCACACTTTGGTATCGTATAATGAAAAATAGAGCACAATGAAAAATTTAAAGCTTCGGTTAACATGTGATCGTATAAACCGGATGCATCGTATAAAGCGGATAACGTAGCAATGACACACGCAAGCATGAATTTCGTAATGCGCAGAGGGAGAGATAGAGAAAGCTTGCAGCTGCGGTCTGGCTGAGATGTACAGCGTGCACGTGACGGGTCGAGCGGGAGACAGTAGCGGATCCGCCACTCCCGACAGTGAAATCATCTACAAGCATCGACGCAGAGATTCCATTCCCCTGCGCGTCTTCAATTACATCAAGCAACAATTCCAGCCTGAGCAGATTCCAGGTGAGCTTTCGTCCCAGCAATTTGCAGCATCGTAAGGCATTTGCGTTTCGCGTAAAGTAGAATTTAGTTTAATTATAATATCTACTATTTTTCCTGAACGATAGTCATTTTTTTTAGTTTTATAAATAATAATAAAAAAATGACAAGTTTCTCTTACAAAAATTCTTTATTAATATAAAACACAAAATTCAAAAAATTATACAAATACATATAAAGTAAAATGAGAATCTTTAACAAATGTTCATTTCGATGCGAAGACTCGAACGTTCGATGCTTGAACGTTTAATCTTACTTACTTTAGAAGGAGACTCAAATGATATTCGAAAATTGTTGAATAAATTTTGTCAAAAAAGAAAAAACACTGGTTCGAATATTATTTGAGCCTCCTTCTAAAGTTTAAGAAATGTTTGTTGCACTTAACTTCATATTAAGTATCCATTAACGTAGGATTCTAAAATTATTATTCGAATTATTCTTATTTATTAACTTCATACGCAAACATATTTTTTTTAAACAAAATAACACAACTTATAGCATGTTTAGAGTTCATTTTTTAAGCAGATAATTTTTATTAAAAGCTTTATAATTTTCTTTCTTCAAAATAGCGTAGCACAAAATTAAGTTTGCACTTTTTCACGTAAAACATACACATATTTAAGCTTAAATGTACTATATACTTTTTTTTTATCGCTTGTATTGCTCAGCAGATACGTGCGTTTTAATCATTTTACACTTAATTATTTTCTGATTTAAATTTCTTTTGAAATGAAAAGTAATTTCAAATAAAAATTAATTTTAAAATGTTTATCAAAATTTAAATTACATGATTGGTGTATTAGTTTTAAAATGGAAATCAATTGTAATAACAAATTTAGTTCAATACACTTGATTTTTTTTAGAATTTTTTTTATTTTCACTAAAAAAAATTGTAAGAGTAAAATTTACATCGTCTAACACGTAGACATACGTAGATTTTTTTATATTTTAACGTGAGAATTATAAAATCCTCGTGTTACGTTATTTTTTAAAGCTTTTTATAAGAATTGGTCAGTAAGGTTCATTTTCACTGAATTGTAAATTTTTACGAACTGGAAGTTAATACAATTTGTGTTGCATACATTTTATTCTTTTTTAGTAACATGGTTTGGGTATATACTGTATCTCAAATCTGTAAAGATTTAAGGGTGTAAAGTATTCTTAAATCATAATTCTTAAATACTTTTATACAATGTTTTTTTTTTACCTGGGAGAAATATTCTAGTAAATATTGTAGAAATTGTGAAAATGACTTGTTTCTGATAAATCAATCACAGATTGATCTCAGATTGTCAACATGTTCCAGTAAAATTTCCTACAAAGCATGATCATTTTTCTGGTTTTGACCGTCAGTGATTATTTATCGATACTGTAGCAATTTTTACGAGAAAATTTGTCTCCGTGTATTACAAGAACTAAATTTTAAGAAGTTCATTAAGCACTTTAATAAATTTTATTTAAATTAACAAAAAATATTAAAGTGCATTTCATGAATTCATTTTTTCTCTATTAAGCTTGATTTGTCTAATTGACTTATAGTTTTTAACTTAATCTTAAACCTTCTACAGTTTCCACTGCTAAATGTTTATAAAAATAATGTGAACAGTATCAAAAATATATATAGTACATAGCAAAAATATAGTATTAGTAATACCATATACTGTAAAGCGCTAGCTTTAAGTATTCACACTTTTGTTCTAGGGAAATCTATGATAGAGAATTTTTTGAATTTTGTACATTGCTTAATACCTAAGTAATTTATAAATTATATTTAGTAGAATAAATAAGATTTAGGCGCTTGATTGTAAAAAAAAAACTCAATCACAGATTTCCATTAATGATTTGCAGATATACGTTTTAAAAGAATCCCAATTACACATTCTCTTAATTCCTTCTCTTTATATTGAATCTTCTGGCTGCTGCTTTGTTGAAAATTCGGCTAAATACATTGAATTTGACGGTGTAAAACTATTTCGGTTACTGCTAACATCAGTGCTGGTTTCGTCGGTGCACGTCACCCAGTTTGGAATGAAATTGTGCTGTCTATCCTCTGCGTTATTAAACGCAGTGCTGATGGAGCTCTTATTTTCAAACACGGAGGGTACAGAGTTCAGACCCTTGCGTAAAGTCATTACTGGTGTAGTATTGCTATACACACAGCAAGTCTCGTTTAGTTTTGAAAAATCTACATTACAATTCGACGTACGAAGGTTCAAAGTGATCTCTAAGGACTGGCCATTTGTTTTTGAAGCAACAGCATTCTTATCGAGATAGGACCAACGAGGCCAATAATTATCCAGAACCCCAGTACCTTTAAATAAAAATTACATTTCGTTTTATCATTTTTGTAAGTTAATGTTAATCATAATTGTAAAAGAAAAGTATTGAAATATTGTTATTAGATAATAAAAACAAAATAAGTTTTGCTTTCTTCAATTTTTTTCAGTAAAAAATTCAACTAAAAATATAAACAATTTCAGTCGTAATATTTCATTTAAAAATAACATTTTCTAAATTAATATATTACTTAAAGTATTTGCAATTTTTGAACTTGAAATATTGAAATCAGCAGTTTCTTTTTACCGTAAGCAGGAGCATTATATTGAGTAGTTGAGGATGCTGGCATTCCCACAAAACTTTCAAGTTGTTGATCCTGCAATGGCTGGAGCGGATCGGTGGCTGTTGTCGCTGGTGTCACTATCGACTGATTAACTGACATGTTCTGCTGTTGATCTTGATTGTTCGACTGCTGATAATATCCCGAATCGAACGAAGCATTCTCAAGCTCTATGTGAAATATTGGGCTAGTCAATTGGTGCGTATAATCGGAATAACTCGAATTGTTGCACTGCTCGGTTGATTGTGGTAACGAAACCTGTTGCTGTTGCGTACTGTCATAAAAGTCCTGAGAGAATGTAGAAGTGTCCGCGCCACTGACTGCGGATAACTGTCTGTAATAATCCTGTGGCTCTTGCGTCCTGACCGTATTGGAGGACAATTCGTAATATTGCGACACATCAAATTGAATATCCGGCAATATCTCGTTTGGCTCTAATGCAGTCGTTGTTTGGTTCTGATAAATAATTATTAATTATTTAGAGTTCAGAAAAATTAGAATGTTATTCATTTTTAAACTTTAAATTACGGTGTTTTAAAATTATAAGATACTTACTGTATATAACGGATCACTAGTTAAACAAAATTGAGAATTTTGTTGTAAAATATTCGATGAGTCAATAGGGCTTGAATTTAACATGATTGAATCTCCAGGACTTTGATAATGAATCGCGGTAGTAGGTGCTGGCTTCAACGGCGACGTTGTTTCGTAATCCACTGGATTCGTCATGTCAAGGCTATTAGAAGCAAGCCAACTTCGACAGTTTTCTTGCGCATCGGTTTGCGTTGCAAAACTGAACTGATACTGATTATTTTGTTGGTCATAACCCTGGCAAAAAAATATTCATTTTATGCTCATATTATTATTATAAATAGTATCTAATATTAACCGATTAATTCTTCGTTCTTTTTAAAAAATTTCATTGAATATTTTAAAGAAATTTTATTTTTGGCTTACCAATATTGTTTGATCCCCGATGTTATCGAACGAAGGTCTGTAATAAGAAATATCGTTTGACCGTCGGCAATATGAGTTTAAATAACCCTGATCATTTTCAAAAGTGCAAGATAAACTTGGTATAGGGGTAATGTCATTCTGCCAAATTTCATCGTTTTCGTTTATATCAGACCTTGCGCTCATGGTCTCCGAATTATCTGGAGATGGTTCCCTTACACGACACGGATCTGTAGGCCAAGCTAAAATACACCGAAAAATAAACTTTTAAACATAAACTTTTTTTATTAGAGTGTATGTAATTAATTATTAGTAAGATATTAAAAGATAAAAACTTGATATCATGAAAAAAGTAAATGAACATGCAAGCCTTGATAATTATTAATATTAATGAAAGAAAAAATTTAAATTTAAAACTAGTAAAAATCTAGATTTTGAATATTTATAGCTGTTTTTATGTTAAAAAAAAAGATATTAAATTTTTATACGTACTTGATACTGGACTAGCAATCTCGCCCAAATTAGCTCCAGCAGGAGCTTGCAGCATTTTTTTAAGTAATAAGCTCATCTTTTTACTAGCACTATCACTTGTTGACGGCTGTGCTACTGACTGCTGTTGGCTGGGACTAGTAATAAGTGTATTAGTCCCCAAGTTAGATTGATAATTTGATACTGTTGCTTCTGTTCTCAGATCGACAATCTCATCAAGCAATGTTTGATTATTATTGCGATCACAATTGAGAAAAAGGAATCGTCTTATATCATTATAGCTCAAATTACACTTTACTTCTTCTTCAGCTCCTACCTGTGAAGTATTCAGCTATAAGTGGATGCAAAAAGATTTAATGTTAATATGAGTAATTTTAAAATTTATTATTATTTTTTAAATGATTAATTGGTCATGTTAAAATTTTTAACTTTCAAAAGTATTATTTTTGAGTCTTACCCATTGATAAGGATATTGCTGTTGCTGCTGCTGCTGCTGTTGTTGCATTGGAAATAAATAATTATCTTGTTGGACAGAAAGATCAGGTGTGTGGCTAACTTCCAGCTTTAATGAAATGTCATCTTCTTTCATATTTTTTGCTCGTTTGGTTCTTTTCTTGCGATTTTTCTTAAGATCTGTAAGTATCTTTGAAACTTCTGAATTGTTTCCAGTTGTGACAGCATTAAGAATCTTGACCAGTAAATCTTTCTGTTTAAAAAAAAGTTTCAATATATAATTAGAATTCTCCTAAATTGTTTAACAATGAGAGAGTGAGAAGAAAGGAAGTCTTATGCTATATAATTAATTTTACATTGTTGCCATTTAGAGCCATTTTTACTGAATACTTTGAATGCTTTGCATTCCAAATTAGAAAGCAAAAAAATTTTAGATGTTAGGAAAAGAAAGTTCGGCCAAAATCTAACGAAATTATTAAAAAATAACGGTTAACATGCTATTAAAAAATGAGTAAAAATACTTATAATTTGTTTAATCTTATAAAATTTTCGAAAGTGAGAATATTTTATTTATACTGACATCATTTAGCAATCTTACAATTACGTCAAAAAACGTAATTATTTTCACATACGTTCATCTTTACACGTAAAACTAAGCTTTTTTTTATCACTTCAAACTCCTCATCGGTAAGCACTAAGAATACGCGATTCTTAACCTAACAATCATTCGAAAAAGGCTCTAAATTCCACGTTACCCGTCGTCAAATCTACATCTCAACAAAAACCAGCAATCCAAGTGTCATAAAAATTTCGGCTGTGCAACATTTTCGGAGGGCGGCGTTGCCGTTTTTTTTCGCGGGCCCGAAAAATTGAGCGGAGCGCGCGCGTTATCGGTCTGCAATAATGAGATACCGGCCGGCGGAGTGTTACATTTGAAAGGAAGCGAAGTTCGAGTAATTCTTGATGAAGAACTCGTGACTTACCTTGATGTTGCCGGGAACACGATACTTGACAGCAAGCGCTTGGAGCTCCTTGTACGACAGGATCGACAAGTCCTTGGCGTTCATCGTAACATCTCTCCGCTTGCTGACAAATCCAAAAGCGACTGGCGGAAAAGTGCAGGGACGTCTCTTGCTCGCGTGGAAGATCGCGCGTTCGAGCTTACGAACGTGATCGAAAGCATATGGGCAGGAGCAAAATGAACGTTACGTTTTCGGGCCACTCGACGGATGGAGGCGGAAAAGTGAAAAATTGCGCTGCCAGTTGTGTAACTGATGTGCGAGTGTGGTGAGGAGAAGGAGGAGGGGGATGTAAGAGCTTTTCTGATTTGCGGATTTTGAACGTAAGGACGGTTTAGGCTTCGTTCTCCCTCTATCAATTCCTCGGGTTGGGTTAGCTTTGCCGATTTCTGCAAATTTTGGATGTCATTGCACTGTACGCGTAATTAGTATTTGTGTGTACACATTTTAATTTTTCGATTGTATGACTATTTCGTAAAGTAAAGTAATATACGCAATCGCAACAATTAATTATTAAAGTTTTAATAAAACAGTTATAATAAATAACACCTATTAACATAAAAAAAGGTTTAACAAATTAATTGTCATCTAAAGAAATACTTATTTAGTTAGACATTTGTTATTTTTTGAATTGGCTAATAATAAAGATTTCACGTAAAAAATCCTTAAAGAATCTTTAAATGTACAATATACAAACATTGACGAAATTATTTTCTATAAACCTTTTTTTGAACAATTATGAAGTCGGTAACGCAGAGATCTCTAATGTGTGTACAAAATTTTTTCTGAAAACGCAAATTTCACTTTATGTTGAATTGTACCATTATACATATTTTCTAGAATAAGAAATACTTTTAATGAGATATTCCGTCAATGTTAAAATTTATCAGCAATATTAACTATATTGATTATTTCGTCTATAACTGTTAATTAGTAGTTTTTTTACAATTTTTTTCAATAATTAATAAATTGTTTAAGTAAGCTTTTAAAGCGGCAACGGCAGAATTAATAATCAATAATGAAAATCGTCAATCGGCATAGTTTCAATTGATGTACAAGCTATACGAGAGTTTAGAAACTGGTAGAACGATGGATAACTGGTGACCGTTTTAAAAACTTATTTAAAGCATTGCAATCCGAACGATAGGTAATATTAGAACTAATTTAATTAATCTTCAGAAATGAGGCAGTACGTATTCTACAACCACAAAATGTTGACAAAGCCGCAGTAAGTGGCCAAGTTTGTGTCATCTTTCAACAATAGCCTCCATCTCACGAATTTTCGTCATGTATAATACTGTGCAACTCGGAATCACATAAATAAACTTCACAGCTTTTTTTCGTTTTATATGCGTTGTAATTTATTATCTTATTAAATTGTGAAATCACGTCAAAGCGATGCTTTACAGAGTAATGTATAATACTTTCATAAAAAAGTAAATATCTTCGAAACAGATTTCGAGTTTTTTTTTCTGGGGAGTTTTATTTTTATAAGATAAAACATACTATTCAAGAAAAACTATACACAATAAAAATAAAAATTAACATTAAATTGATTTATAAACGCATGACTAAACTTTTTCATATTTATTTTAATTTAATCTATTTTAATAAATTTACGGTTTAATTAATCTATTTAATAATATCTATTTTACATTCTTAAACTAAAAAGATTAATCGAAAAAATTCAAACTTTGGCGCCTTTCAACACTGTTTGAATTTTAGTTTGATGTAACGCAATAGTCGCTCTGTCGCTGCGTCGCTGGTGTCAAATTATTACTGACTAACGAATAAAACTCTAGATGGCGAAAGGCAACTCGCAAATGATAAACTCGAAGAAAGGGCATATAAGGACGGCAGCAATCGTAGCTCGACATCAAACAGGGTTTCCCAAGGAAAATCTTGGGGGATCCTGTTTGCTCACGTGCTAAGCACACCACTCAGCTTTAAGCACAATGATCTTATTAGTTTTAAGTTAGGTAAGAAACAAATCGTGTTTACTTATTCAAGTCGATTGAATAAATTTTTTTAGGCGTTGGCTGCTCAGCCGGCCGACGCCGCTAATTAAAACCAAAATTAAAAATTTTATACATATATATAACACCGCTTCTCCCGACATTTGCACCCGACGAACATTGAATGTCTTAACCGACGGAACGGTTATTTAATTCGCAGCCAAAGTGAATAATAAAAAAAAGACAGCATATCGTCATCGCCAAAATCTTATCCAACCAATTGGTCACCGCCAGCTATTGAAGTACGTCACCGAAAACAAAAAATAACAGAAAGACCGAGCTCGTCGCGCTTCGTTTATATTTAGCTCTCTCTCTCTCTCTCTCTCTCTCTCCCTCTCCCTCTCTCTCTCTCTCTGTCGCCTCGGGCCGCTGCTTTAAAGAAGCTGCGCCTCGCGCGCGCTTTGTCCTCCACTCGGGCAAGATGTGGATCGCGCGAGGTGACTGACATCCTTCTGCTTCCGCGCGCGACCTTCTTGCCGCGACGCGAAGAATCAGGGCTGCGCTTCTTGACGATGCTCGGAGACAGTTGAGCGGGGGCCGAATTCGGGCCTTTTTGAAAGCTGAGATCGTCGATTGGGAGGTTTGGGAGGGGAAGTTAAAGTTTTTTTGGTGTTAT
>UCOM01004253.1:0-13205 GCA_900474385.1 Ormyrus pomaceus
CCCCCCCTCCTCCCCTTTCTCGCATTGTGAACCAGGAGATATATCCAATTACAGGCGGCGGGAGAGTCCGACGCCGAGAGCTACTGAGTTATGAAAGGACGGATGCGCCGAGCCAATTTTACGAGATGAACTTTGGCAGATTCCTTTTTTTTCGCGACAAAGGATCTTTCGCTTTGCTCGGCGATTGAAGAGGGAAAGTGTGAGGATTCTCTTTCTCGATCTCCTGCTGTGTTAGAATCTTATTAATGTTGTTAATTAAAATTAATCAATCAATGAAATACTGCTCTTTTATGTTTAATATTAAAATCCTGACATTAAGTTTTACTGCTGTGTTAAAAAAATATTAATTTTTTTCAAATATATTATTTTCATAAAGTTTTAGAGGGAAATTAATAATAAAAACCTTTTTCATGGTAAATATAAAATATCAGATATGTTATAAAAACATGAATAAATAAATTGAGCTCGGCAATAACGAAGTTTAGATTACATGTATCTGTGTACATTCATATGCTTAAAAATAAAAAAAATAAAAAATTATCAAAGCAGATTATTTTCATGCTTTCATTATCTGTCTTTCGCTTTGAAGTTATTCGAAATAGAACCAGTTTTTTATTTTAACTCCGATTTTTACGTTTACAAACTAATTTTTTTTTTTACAAAAGATGCCTTCAGCTTTGTAGCGCATTTTTGTTAACTTTACAAAAAATTATATTACAACGCATTATTTTTGCGCGAAATTTTAAACCTTTGTCAAAGCCCATCATTTTTGGTGTAATCTCTATTACTTTTTAACATAAGTAATCGGATTTAAAATTGCGTAATCTTTTAAAATTAATTTCCCCAAAATTTAAAAAAATTTTCAGCCACGCGTAATTTTTAACCTTAAATAAAGGCGGTCTCAAAAGTAAAAAAGATTTAAATTTCTTTTGATGAATTTTTCTGACGCAACGATTTTATCATCCCGACGTTAAAAAGTAGAACAACAAGCAAGAGATTAAACGCACGCCGGCGGAATAAAATTCGCAAAATTGCAAAGAAAACACCGCTCAAAAAGTCGTTCCTCTCGCCGAGTAAATAAATTTTCGTGCCCAAAAAGTATCCTGTAAAGCGTTGTATACGTGATCAAAAATCAAATCCATTACAAGAACGTCTACATTGTATTCGCAAGTGGCTGAAATTGTTAAAAAAAACATGCGACGCGATCCCGAAAGCTGGAGCGCTTCTCAACGTCATTTCTCAACGGACGAAGAAAAAAAAAATCGATCCCCGGGCACATCATCGTTAAAACTCGGCGAACGAGCACAATCGTCGCAGCTTCCTGCTCCGGATATTTTTGCCGCTCGGCTAAGGACGAGAGAGAGAGAGAGAGAGACAAAGCTGCAAGAGGAAAAAGGCGACCGAGGAGCGGGGGGCGGCGCATTAATACGTGTCGGCGGCGCATAGCAGCCCGAGTATGTTAACGCGCTTGTAGCCCGAGTCACGCGCGGAATCTTCGATAAATAATCCGGCGGCGGCGAGCGTAAAACACGCCGGATTATTTGTCAGGACAAGCAGGGGCACGCGGCTGCTCTCTCTCTCTCTCTCTCGTTAAGCTCCGCTCTTCCTCTCTCCGACTCTCATTATTGGAAAATTGTGCCGCCGTTATCGCCGTCCCTTTTTCTTCCTCTCTTTGCCTTTTTAGTGGCCTGCTATTATATTACCGCGGGGCAGCTCTTATCGCTCTGATGAAAACGCGCGTCGTTTTCAGACGCGGGAGGAAACATTTTTCCGGCCGGAATGTTCAATGGGGTTTGCCCGGCTGTATCAATCTTTGAACAATGCGAACGCGAAGATTGAACAGGGGGGGGGGGGCTTTTAAAAATTCCATTTGTTGCATTCTTTCTGCGTGAGACCGCTGAGCTTTCAATCTGGTTTGGAATTTTTACTGAGTAAACCATGTTTTTTTTAAAGAGAAAATTGTTTGCTTGGCATAGTTTCATACAGATTTGAAAAATTTTTTATAGATGACTTCCATTTCGCTGACTATTTTTTTTAAATTTATTTGAAAAAAACTCAATTTTACTCGAGCCAACGCATTGGACAAAATGCGTTCAGCCAGCGAAAAATTCCAAATCCAATAAGAGAATCTTAACGAAGCCCACCATCCCTCGAAATCGCGGCTAGCAAACAGGTCCAGCGCCCAGCTTGCCGACCCGCGAATGGTCAGCCAGTCTAGGAGGGCGTCAGCTCTCCGGACGAAAGACGGTGGCGGCGTCCCCTTTCGGAGGAGCCATATCCGGGCCGTCCATGAATTATGAGGCGCCATTGTGCAAGGGCTCCGGCACATACACACACTCCAGAGGGAGCCACAAAGCTCGGGCCTCGGGCGGCCCGTCATAGGCAAACCTAGAGCCGCGCTAACGAGCATCCCCGCGAGACCGGTTTCTCTCTCTCTCCTCTGCTAGCCAGCTTGATTGGCACGAAGAGATGCCGATGACCAGCCGCGGAGGATGAGCGGATTTACGGCCCCCGTACATATGTATGCCCGCCTGGAAACCTAATAAGAATTAACATATATTGGCTAACTGCCGCAGAAGACGTCGTTCCCTGTCGACTCCTGTTAGGAAAGATGCCCCCGCGAGCTTTCTAACGAGTCGCGACGCGATTTCGAGGAATCGGGAGAGGCCGCGGCCGATGAGTCCTGTGTATACCTTCGAGGAATCCATATTTACGCGCGCCCGCTTATTATCTGGCGGGGAAGGCGATTACGACGGCTAAAATCCTTATCTCGCTTTGTAGCTTCTCGAATAAATGAATGACTTCTGCAATACCCGAGCGGGCCTTTGTGACGAGAGAGGCTTCAATGCCGGAGTTACAATACCAGGCAGTTTTCTCGGGCTTCCAAGTAGAAAACTTCAATGGATCAAGATACGAATCATTGAGGGCATTGAAGAAGTTCTGCTTCCTACGTTAATGTAATAAAGGAAGTTTTGTTGGCTTTCCTTCTGGAAAGTACGATGCCAATTATAATGAAGATGGAATACGTTAAGAGAGAAAAATGAGCAAAGTGTATATACGATTTCTGTTATCGTTACGATCCCCTCTAGCATTTGATCTACTAAAATTGAATCGCGCTCGTCGAAAGCACTCTTTGTTTCTTAATCGAACGCAATCCTCGAGTTTGCGCTCGAAGTTGCGGCGAAAAAAGAGCAAAAACCGCACACTCATCGCTCTTATCTAACAAACGAACGTTGCATTTCGCAAGGAAAAGTAGTTTCCCCGTTCTAAAAGCCCCCTAAAAACGCACAAAGCCAATTGTGGAAGATATAAATCTGAGCGATGAATCCTCGGTGGTTGGCCGCTCACGCAGGTACACTCGCTTGTTAAATTTAATTAAACTGTTTATCTTATCCCCCAAGTCGGTCAGAGTCGGCGCGCGCGGCTTATGGTAATTCGCTCCCTTCGGCGCATGCGCCTCTCTCTCTCTCTCTCTCTCCACGTGCTGCGCCTTTATCAATGGGCTTCGCCTAAGAAACTAGCGGAACTCTTTCGTTTCCGACTGGACTACAATGCCGAAAGAGAGAGGGAGATAAGCCAGATCTAATCGTTAGATGGCGCGTGAAACATTTTTTCGGACTCTCCTCGCGAGCCGAGTCCGCTAGTCGGCGAGCATTAGAAATTCAAATGTTTTAACGGCGAATCTGCTCTTTCGAGGCTCTAACGACGCCTGATGAATATTGAAGGGCTGGGCGCCTTTGTGATCGAATTAGATGATAAATACACGCCCGGGATGGAAGGGGGAGGGGGGAGAGCCGGGAGAGGCGCCGAGTCTCCTCGAGTTATGCGCGGCGAAGAGCTAACCATTTGCCAGGGAAATAAGGAACAATGACTCTGTTTTCTTGCCTTGTTTACGCGTCAACCCCTCTTGGTCGGAGCTGCAGTTTTCATTACTTGGACTTGTAGAAGAGATAACCGAGTACAAATTGAATAGAGACTGGTTATTTACAAACATTTATATAACTAATATCATATAAAAATGCATTTAAAAGAGTAATAAAACCAAAACAATTCCTGATCTACGAAGTAAGAATTTCTTCTGAGCATAATAAATAAATTTTTCTTGCTTGTTCAGTAATAAAGTAGAATCATAAAAAAGATTACTCTTAGAGATTAATTGTAAGATGCAAAAGACTAATAAGATCTATTATATATGGATCTATTTCTCCAAAATAATAATAAACAATTATTTAATGTTTAAAAGCTTACTTTTATAACATAATTTTTTTAGCTACATTTTTGTCTCTTTCGTCTACAGTAAAATTTTAACTTCAACAAAGAATAAGTAATACCAATTTTAACTTCAACAAAGAATAAGTAACACCAATTTTTTAAATTGAAAAATTGTCGACTTTATGAAGTTAAGTTTCATTAGCGCAAGATTCGAAAATTTGCATTTAATTCTCTAATTAGTTGGATATTAATTTTTTTTTTTTTTTAAAAAGACCGTTTTTTTCTAAATTACACCTTTCAAGATTATATGACAAAGAAACATCTAATTACTCTGAAATTGCCGACCATCACGCAATCAGCAGTTTATCTAATTGAAAGAAAAAATGACGACAAATTACGGCGTTTTTTCTTAACCTCGATTCGCATTAAAAAGCACGACGGCGTAACAAAGGACCAGGAGTTTCTCATCGGCTCCTCCTCCCGACCTCCCGTCTTCTTACATTTTTCATCAAACTTCTTAATTTCCCTGGCCACGTACGCCCGGCGATTATTGCAGTTTACGCGTAAAAGCGGCGGCTCGACTCGTAAATTGGCCTCGAAAATATACGGCCGCACCTCCCCCCCACTACCGGGAGGAATTTACGAGCATCGTAATGAGAAAAATTTCGCAGGGCGCAGGCGCGCGTTCGCTCATTGTAATTTACGCGCTTCGCGCGCTCCATGCTATTTACGACTCGCTTCGCGGCGCAGCGCTCATACTTTTCTGTCTTCTTGAGCAAACGTCCGCGAATATTTCGGTGGCTGCTTACACCTGACTCGAGAGTGAGCGCGCGGCTACAAATGGCAGCCTTAAGATATTAGTACCGCTGGGATATTTAGAATTATTTCACGGAATAAAACGACAAGCACGGAATTGACGAGCCTTCGTCCCGTATTAGTTTCTTTTATTATTAAACCATGTTTGTGCAATTGTTTTAAATTGTTTAAGGGCTCAAACGAAAAGTGTCACTGCTTTTAATTCAGGGCCGCCCTTACATCTGATTATTTCGTGGAATTAATCGATTGTCAATCCTTCATTCCCTATAGTTTTTTATAGGGGATGAAGGATATATATACATATAATTTTTAGTTAATTAATATTATATCATTTGAGTTGTTCAACTTAAAACACATTGTGCAAAATAAATTTCATGTAAAAATTTGTGTTAAATTAAATTGTGTATACATATGTGTATCAAACGCACCTTGCCTGTAAATGTTGTTTCAGCGTGTACAAACAAACTCATGCATTTTGTAGACGACTAGGTCGGGGATAACGCTGACGCAGGGGGGTTAATGCCGTTAATACAGTTTATTTATGAGTAAATAATTTTAAAATATTTTAATTTCTTAATTTTATTACTAAAACAATTTTTAAAATACTGCATTAATATAATTCATATTTGAAATATTACTTATCAATACAGAAACGATAAATTAGCCTGGAGTAAGCCACGTGCCAATGAATTGGCCACGATTTTTTGATTGAACTGTTGCCTCGACCCGATCAATCACATCCCAAATTCCAATAAAGATTATTAGCCAACTCCCGAGAGCAGAAAAGGAGAGAGAGAGTGAATCTCGCCGGGGAAAGAAAGAGGAATCGCTGCGGGTTTTCTCTCGCTGGCAAGCGATCGCGGCGAATATCTCCTCGTCCGATATCCCGGCCAATAGCTTATCATCGTCGAAATTTCCGCGGCTAAAATATGAATGGCTCACCTCTCGCGGCTCGGGTTGCGTAACCGTCAGGGAATCTAAAGACGCGCGGCTCCTCCTTTAACGGGCGGAATCCCCCCGAGAGATTCCTTAGCGAAATAGCTTATCGGTGCAGCGCCGCCGGAATCCAAGCTCTCTCTCTCTCTCTCTCTCTCTCTCTCTCGTGCAAGTTTATCGAGGATATTTTCCTGACCTCTCCGCGAATTCCCCGGCCCGGCGCGGAGATTGCATTCGTCAGGATTTGAATTATTCCCGCGCTCCCGCGAGGCACGCTTTCGCTGGGAACGCCTCGCTCTCTCTCTCTCTCTCTCTCTGTTCGCTCTATTAAGGGAATGCCGATTGATTTTTCTTCGGCAACATTCAGTCGGGGGCTTGTTGCTGTTTGCTCGCGGAGCTGCTTACGGGAGCTTTCTTTATTCGCATGACTCATTCGTTCTTTTGAGGATTCTACGAACGCAATAAAACAAGATTCGGCGGATAAAGCGTAAAGACTGCATTAGCCGAGGGTGTAGTTTAGCTGTATGCCGAGTAGTTACATAGAGATTCGCTTTTTTTTTCACTTTCGTTGAGCAATGCCGCTGAAAAATGGTTTCAATTACGAAAACGAGTTGCGCTCGGGTAATTACAATTGGTAGCGCACCAAAACGACAAGCGAGATAAAGTGGAAAAAGGAATAAACATTATGAAAACGACCCGGCAGCCCAATAATTACGATTATAGTTCATAAATGCATCAACAGTAAATACTAAAATATCACGTAGACGCGGTAATTCCAACAATAACTTTGTGTCTCGCGCGCACATTAAACTAATCGAGTGAGCGAGCAACCCGCTGCTTATCTTCTGCAGTGCACATATGCAAGCACCCAGAGAGAGAGAGAGAGAGGGAGAATAAGAGACATATACTCAAGCGTCGATTCTCGGCTCTACGTGTACCGAGGTGTATTACTATCTGCTACATAAAATTGAATTTATTAAGTCCTTTGCGTTTAGTGTCTGGCTTTCTAAAGGCCGGGGGAACATTTTACTTTAATGGAACGTGCACAATGATTTCATTTGTTTTAAATTATTAATTTTAACATTTTTAATTGAATTCCCGTGGCTGCGGCGAAAAGCTTTATTGGGATTGCAATTTAAAATAGGCTTTCGGAGGAATTAACTAAAATAATTTAAGCGAATCATTTCGTTGCCTTGTCGCTATTTTCAAAATGACCCAAGTTCTCTCCAAATATTAAACTTTAAAATTGTACAATTTTTAGTTTAATTTTAGTTCCTTTTCAGGTCACCATTATTTCCAGCTTTCGTAATTGTCCATTATGTAAAATATTAATTACCGCAAGCAACGTACCCAAAAAAAACACCCGAGCAAACAATCCGCTCCCCTCCCTCGTCACCCGACGTCTCCTCGCAAAGTAAGCCACGACACCCTCGCCGGCAGCCACTTCCTCATAGCGGCGATAATCGTTAGAACAACCCCGGAAAAATCCCGGCCGCCTTACAAGCGTCGGCTCGGGCGACACGATCGGCGTCGGCTAATGAAATGCGCGAAAAGCCCGGACCCCCCGCGCGGCATTAGCATGCGTACACGCGACAATAATGCTCCCGCGCGAAACGCGCGAAAAATTATTCCCCGGCAACCGCGATCGCGCGCGCGCGCGCGCGTCTAGCTTGGCGGAACCCGGAATCGCTAAAAAGGCTCGCTGCGCGGCGGCGTTATTTATTGCGCGGTTTAGCGCGGCTAATTACCGATAAATTACGCGGACGAAAAGGAGCGTTTCTCGCGAATTGACTTTTCAAGCCGCGCAACGCTCCGAAGGTAATGATGGAACGCGTTGGGAAGAGCTTTGTGACCGGAACGTTAGCTTATGGTATTTAAATTTAAATCCAAAATTTTGGAAACAGCGGCGCCTACTGTTATTTTGTTAATAAAGTCTTCGCTTATTACGGACTAAAAGTTTGAAGCACCGCGGGGATAACGTCGCGCCACAAATATCTTTATAACCCGGCAGTTAAAGTAATTACGGGCCAGATTAAGCGTTGCTCATTCAATTTCCCAACGCCATTAGGATTACGCGAACGAGGGCCAAAAAGTCCGCTCCGCGGCAAAGTCGCCGCGCGGCTTATAGCCATCCGACGAAAATGAGGAATTACATCTGTCGGACTCTAATGCCTCTTAATTCCCGATTCAGCGTCCCTTCCTCCCCCCTCCCCCCCCTTCCCCGCGTCTTAGACCCGTCCTGATTTACGGGACTTGTTTGCGGGGTTAATTTATTGTCATCGGCCGGCTATCGAGGCAGTTTCGGTGCGTTGTTATTTATTTTATTAGCATATACGTGCTCTCGGAGTAATTAAACCGCCGGCTCCGATTATTCGACGCCGAATCCTAAATCATCGAGGAGAGCCTTTTTCTCGGCGACATAAAGGCGATTAGAGGCACCGATATTAAAGTGTGATTTATCGCGATTTCGCTTGTGATTAGATCGTAACTGTACTCGAGGCGAGAGAGAGAGAGAGAGAGAGAGAGAGAGACCCTCCTTTCCGTCTTCTATTTTGTAATTGAAATTTAAATATATAGATTGAATTACGTCCACGCGGCGAAGAAAGTTGTCGCTGTTAACGGTTAAAGGTATCATATCCTGCGCGGGGAGAATTGATTTAATTAAGTGATTTAATACGCTCCGGGGTTTTAGCCACGGCGAGAGCGGCCATTACTTAGCGGGCGACAGATTTACAAAATATTTGAGAAATTCGGAGCGAAAGATATCATCAAATTACTTCCAGGCAGTTTGGGACGGCTCTCGCAAATTCGCTCTCTTCCCCCGGCAGAGCCGAACGTTTCACGAATAATTCATGGCCTCGGCGGCGTCGAAGATTATTCGTCGCGTATATTTCAATCCCCCCCCCCCCCCCGTCCGTTTTTCCCCTCCCCCCGAGGGAATTAATTTGCACGCTCGACTCTTTTCGACGGCGCGAAGAATATATATAAACCTTGCAGCGATCGATTTTTTGCGAGACGCGGCGATACATCAAACTATTACAGTATTTTTAGCGATCGAGCCTCTCCGGTCTATAATTTTTGGAATAAGAGATATCCGAGTTGAACTTTAGTCCGAACGAACGGCTGCCTTCGTAACTTGCAACGGAATTTTTCAGTCGGCGTCGTTGCAACGTAAATTTTAATGCGAATAATTCTGTACTGAAAATACTTGTTGAATTGAAATCCTATTTAAAGCGTTCACTTCCCTTGCGCAACAACAAATTACCGACTCATACGAGTCGTGCCTTAACAACTCGCAACAATTACGCTACTCTTCGAGTTGCCATTCCGCTTCGGCATCAATCATCTCTTGAAAAACGAAAATCCAAACCCAATCAAAAACCGCAAATCACCAGAAACGAGCCCGCGAGAGAGCCGGTATTCCGCAGCCCCGCAAAAAGCAACCTAAACAATTAGAGCAAGACCCCCAAAGCAGTCCATAAAGCAGAGCATCGGGCAAATAAAGAAGTCGGGGAGAAAAAAAAGCACCGCGGCACGCCGGCGGTAAGTCCGGGCTTCGCATTCGGTACATCCTTCTCTTTATCGCCGCCTCGGATATTTGCATATCGGTAATGGCCGCGCGCGCGTGCGTGCCGTGTGCGCGCCGTAGCCGCCGGCGGCGCGGCTCCCCGCCGTCTGCCGCGCGGCCCCGCGTTCTTTCCGCGGCGGTGCGCGAGGCGCTTTTTGCTCGATTTTTCGAGGCATATCCTTAACCTCGTTGCGCGCTGTACGTGTAATTTTCGGGATTTTAGAGAGAGAGGTCGGGATGTGTAACGGGACGCGCGCGACTTTTTTTCCACGGAATTCCGAGGCAGTTTTCGTTTGTCTGCGGTGTATGTAAGCTGAATTAGGGTTTCGGGTCCGGTTTTTGGATGACGCTAATCCCCCTTCGGTCGGTTGTGGACTAAGTCATTGCTATTATTCGTGACGAGAAGAAGTGCTTTGTCGAGGCGATGATTACAATAACGATTCACGGCGGGATTCAAAAACAAGATTTAAAAGGAAGATTTTCGCTTACGTAACCAGCGGAGTGTCAACAGCCTTGACACTCGAACAAAAACGTTTCTTTAAAGTTATCCTTATTTGGCGCTGGTATTTGCAGTTATCATGGTAAACAATGAGAACTCTGAATGTTATCGTATTTTTTACCGAACTAAAGAATAATATTTTTCCGTTGAGTTATTTGCGGAGCTTAAAAATTCTGGGATATTTGCGTTAAAAGCATAATAGTCCATTATTCAATTTATCTGCGCCCGAATGAAAATTATGCTATTACTTTATTATGTGCCAGCAGTTTATTTGTTATTGGAGCTAAAATATTTTAACATTTTATAATGAAAATCTTATTAAAATATTGTCTTGATCATTATTTTTTAATGCTCTCAGTAACGAATCCCCATAAAATATTTATTTTAATTAACCATATTTAATGTTATAATATTCTTTTTGTTCCAGGTATGCCATCAGTCGGTTTTAACGATTCACGAATACTTTAATGAATATTTAACCCTTTCATCGACCGTAAGTAAAACATTAAAGGAATATTCCTTTTGCAAAAAATGTCCTTCCTTGTTTTTGCAACATAAAAAAAAAACTATCAAACTGGAGCCTTTTATTCTATTCCGAGACGCAGAATTCGACTCGGGACCGCTGTTTCGCTCGAAAAACAAACAGACGCGGCAAGGTGGGAAAAAAAGATAGACATCAAAGGTGGGCCCGAGAAAGAGTAATGAATGCTCGACTTATTCGTTTGAAAAGCGCCTACTTAAACTCGCGTCCTAATCCACGTGCCGAGGAGGAAGTTTTCGGGAGAGAGAGAGAGAGAGGAGCGGCTTATATTTATTTGCGCGTGCTCGATTTGACGAGCCTTTGAAATTGTAATTTTCTCTGGAACATCCGACCTGACTGCCTCTTTTGAGACGCCGAATCCACTCCACTCTGTTTGCTTACCTGGACGAATTTTGCAATTTAAATAAAGTATTTAATATTTGCCTACATATAAGGAGAGAATTTTATCTCTAAAAAATAGAGTGACCCGAGAATTTTCAAGAAACGGAGTGCTTTATTCGAAAAAAACACCATAAATAACGCAAAAGTTTTTACACTCATTT
Organism: Ormyrus pomaceus; assembly: GCA_900474385.1. Lineage (NCBI taxonomy): Eukaryota > Metazoa > Arthropoda > Insecta > Hymenoptera > Ormyridae > Ormyrus > Ormyrus pomaceus. The sequence continues at coordinate 11,115 of UCOM01004253.1, forward strand.
ACTTTATCCCCTTATATTATTTACGATTACTCCCCCCGTAAAACACTCTTTCGCCTTCCTTATCCAAACTTTATTATCTTGTTCATTTAGCTTTGGGCTCCGGCCGCTCCTATTATCAACAATATATTTCATTCCGCCGTGTGCCTTTCTTTGTTTATGCCCGCACTCAGTATACCTAATCAAAGCACCACGAGAGCCAAGAGAGAGAGCGCAGAATGGTCCGCTAAATAAATGCACGCATTCCTGGCGAGAGAGAGCATAGCCGCGCGTATCGATCGCGCGCATCTAATTAGCCCGTGCCTGCACCTCCCATATGATATCCCCGCAGCCATCCCCCTCTCTCTCTCTCTCGGGCCAACTGCCTCTCTTGGTTATATACGTATGCAAAGCGCTGGTAAAACAGCGGCCATTACAATATCTGCTCCCTTTGATCCGATCCCGGGGACAAGGCGGGGGTCGATTTTTAGCGCCGGGCATTCCTCGCCGCCGCCGTCGCCGCCGCCGCCGCTTGGTGGGCGGTTATTTAGAGCGCGAGGGCGCGCATTAGCTCGATCGACTCTCCGAGAGCCCGGCCGGGGAGTATGATGGAACAAGCTCGGAAGTAATTTCCCGCGCCGGATTGAATATGCTAACGAGGGGGCCTCCGCGGGGGCGATTCATAACCGACCCTGTCGATGGACGCGTGGAGCTCCTTTTTCCACGGACGGCAAAAGAGGCCTCTTTACGATCGAGAGTTCTCTCCTTCTGCGCTCCGAGGACGGGTTGAGTCGCTGCGCGATGTTTGCATTGGCAGGTGCGCCGGAGTGGCCGAAAATAAACTATACCTGTCTACGGACTAAAGTCTGGTTTGTAACGAATATTTAACAATGACGTTTAACAATGTCGAAGCGAATCAATTACCTCGGCAGGAATACAATGGTTGTATTACAATTCGCATTGTGACCGGATAAATAAATCGAAATTGAAAATATTAGAGTGGACTATATTTCGAAACGCGCGCCGTGCCTCCATCACAAAAGACTCGTCCGCGCGCCGTATCTTGTACCCGCCAATAATAGAGCCGGCTAATTTTTCCGCTCTCCTTTCTCATCTCCGCGGGCATATAAATCCTCTCGCATTCTTCCGACTCCGGCGGAGAGCAAGAGAGAGAGAGAGAGAGAGAGAGAGAGAGCGAAATTAAAGTTCTGCGCAAATATCAATATACCCGCGCGCCGTACAAAAAGAAGCAGCGCTTGCGCGTGTTTATTCCCTTGACCCGAGAGAGAGAGAGAGAGAGAGAGAGAGAGAGCAGCTCCATAATAACCCGTCCGTTCTTTCCGAGAGCTTTCCGCGTTCCTCCGTATGTTCTCTCTCCCCCCCGCTTCCCCCTCCCTTCCCCCGGCGAGCGCAAAAGTGCGCTCTTTAGCGCGGAGCGTTTGCGAATTAGTTAGCCGACGAGTCCTTTGTGCGCCGCGACGTCTGGAGCTTTCGGTTAACTGTTGTCGCTGCCACTGCTGCTGCAACCGTCGACTGTACAAGTCGTAGCTGCGAAGACAGCTACCGCGTTGATGAATATTTATATCGCGCGGCGGTTCGATTTGTATATACCGAGAGAGAGAGAGAGAGCGGTCGTTAGGGATTTGGTTCGAAAAATCGTCGAGCGCAAAATCGCCGAGTTCGCCGGGCGCGAGGAGGCGGAGAACTCGGCGAAATGCTAATATGGAGAGGGGTCAGCTATTTATGTGGCGTGTCGTACATATTCTAAGTGCGGGAAATGGAAAAATTCGCGAATATCGATTCGTAAAAATTCGGGGTTTTTTGCGAGCTCCGCATTCGATGCGTATCGATAGAAATTTCGGATATAATTTCATTCTAGACTCCGAAGTAAACGGTCTATAGAGTTATAAATCTGTTTTCTGCTAACAAGCTTAACTAATAATTCGATAAATTCTTCTAATTTTGTTATAAACTCGGGAAGAAAATAATTGAAATCAATTCCAAAAGATTCGAGCTTTATTTTCGTCTTCCCTCTTACCCAACGACTGCCTCGCACCAGATTAAATTCCGCCTTTGTGCGCGAAACATATTTATCCGTTTTAATAAAAAAAAAAA
>UCOM01004254.1:0-13254 GCA_900474385.1 Ormyrus pomaceus
GCAGAAAAACTATACAGCTCTGAACATACAAAAGATCTACCTTTTCCCAAAATTTCAAGTAATTTAAAGTCTTTTTATTTCCGAAATCGTTGGACATAGAAAACTCATTTTTTCCAGTTTACAGCTTTTTATTCAACACACACACACACACACACACACATACATCCATACAGACAGTTTTCAAAAAACCATTTATTCTTGTTCCTGACACCTTAAAATACAATTATAACAGGTTTTTCGAAGAACTCCAAAAATTACTGTTACAAAGCTTCCTCTAGGAGGAAGCAGAAGTTATAATTGTAATGTGAAATACATCTTGAAACCGTAATATATTATTAAATATGTATACGTGAATTTTTTATTGAATTTTTATTCTATTATTTTATCTTTCACTGCCGCATTACATTTTACAAACGAGTTATTGTCAAGCCAGTATATTTTGAATAAGGCACTGTTTCACAAAAGTTTTTTAGTTAGTGGATATTTTGTGTAATGAAAAACTGTACTTTTATTTTATGCAAGGATGAAATTAACCAAATTCTATTTAATTTTTGGCATTCTTCAAACAATATAAAATTCGTAATAAAACATGATGATTATCAAACTTTTTTGATTGAAAATTTTATGATAGAAATTTGGTTAGTTTTTTAAATAAAATATTAACGAATCTTGGAATCAAAATATTTGAAAATACGGAGGGAATAAGGTAAAACCACTAATCAAGTTTACTGTTAATGAAAATATATGAAGATGTGTGTGTAAATTTTAGAACTATTTCTAAGACAATACAAAAGGTATGTGAAATGCCATTACAAACAGGCTTAATTTTGGCTTAATTTGGTTTTTAATTACAATATTTTTTATTCTTTAACTGTGAAACATATTAAATATTGTCAAATTGAATACTTTTGTAACAAATACTCTTCACCTTACTTTTCAAAGCAAAAATTGAAAAAAAATAAATAAACGGAATCCTACCCTAATAAGCGTGAAAGCAGTCCAGAAGAAAAGCTGCAAGGAGCGGCAAGCGGCAGCCCGGTTCTATGCACTACGAAAAAGTAATCCGGAAAAGTGAATTGAAAGAGATCCGAACTCGGAAAAAAGAAACCGCGGACAGCAAGAAAGAGAACTGCTCCAGGTCTAGTAGTAAACAAAACGCTGAAAAAAGCAACGAGAGCGTAAAGGAGAGAAGAAAGCCGAGTGGGCAAAAGGAGAGTCGTTTAAAAAGGGCGGGTATGGAAAGGGCAAAAGGTTGCCGCGCACAAAGCTGCATAGCAGCGCAGGCAAACGGAATTAAGAGAAAAGTGGGGTTTCGAAATCAGAGGGAGGGAATTAAAAGCTCGGGCAGCGAAAGTGAGAAGGAGGAACTCGGTAAAGAGGCGGAGAAAGAGGAAGGCGGAGGGAGCCTTGTCTTTAAGGTTTCCACCCGCAGCGAGAGAGCTGGAAAACTACAATGAGAAAGCAGGAATGTACATGCAATTCGAAGTAAAACTTCCGAGTGGCTTTGCAGCAAAACGTGGCTTTTAAGAGCGAGGTGTATACGTAAGGGAACACGGCGCGGTATCGCGAAAGAAACAAGAACTTGAAGTGAGTTTGCTTGCGGAGGAAGAGTAGACTGTTATTAAAATGTTTTCTTAAAATCTTGTGGCTTGCAGTCTGGAGTTTTTAAATTATTCGCTCTTAGATATTGAACCTGGTTTTGCAAATAGATTTTTTCAGCTTTGTTTGACTTCTGGTGAGTTATATATAGTCAACAGATATATCGGACATTGGTAAAGTATAGTTATTGAGAATCTCGGTCCATATTACCAATTAGCAATTGTTCAGTGAAACTGAATAGAGACTATTCTGTCAATAGGAATCAATTGTGCCCTTAAACTGGTCTGATACTTGAAATCATTCATGATTGATGTGATCATGATTGATCTAGTTATGTTATTTTCACGAACCGCCAATGCCATGCAGTTTTAGAATCTTAATACCAGTTCCGGGCGTTTAGATCAAATTATAAAGAATCTAGTTCTGTTGAGTGTTAAACTCTAAAATTAATATACATGTTTTTTCCAGATGGTATTATTGTTCGTTTTTGCTTACTTCATAGTATAATTGCTTTATTAAAACATCAATAATCAAAAACTCCTACAGAAATTGAAAAGAGGTTTCGAGTAAAAGTAGACAATTTTTTGTCGCATATCATATATATAATAACTATTATATATTAATCAAGTACTTATTTAATTTCCTTAGTTTTTGAAAATCCGTAGTTAATGAAGAGCAATTTACTTGATAGTTAAGGTGTCTTTTATAAAATTTGTTTAAATGAAAATTTTTGTATTTTGAGAAGACTCGAATTGTTGATATAAAATTGTATTAAGTTAATTTGATTAGAATGATCACTCCGAGCAGGAACTTTCTTTGTTCTCGTGCTTCTACGCTTTGGGGCAGTCTGCAGTCACAGACAACTTAAAAACAGACATGTGAGGATAGGCACGAGAACGAAAGCAAATATAGTGCCTTTTGGCTATGAGTGTACCTATTTCAAAAACTCTTTAAACGCATATGCGCCTAAAAAATGCATAATTAAAATATCAGCCGGCCCTTTTTTCCATTTCACTCGCCGAATTTCCGCAGCGAAATCTCCGGTAGAAAACAAAGCCTGTTTACAAAATTTCAAGATACACGCCCGGGAGTGCAGAAAAATCCGAAAGCAAAATTGTTATTTGCGCAGCGCCGCGTCGTGCGGCTGATTCAGTTCGAGCTATATACCTATAGCGGCGCGACTGGTATACCTATAGCCGCCGTCTGCATAGCTCGATTTCGCGCGATTGTACGACGCGCCGCTGTATAAATCACAATATCGTTCCCGAGGCTTTTCTCTCTGGCGCACGCGGACGCGCGCGGCTCGAAACATTGAAAAAACTTCTTTAGCTCTTATTACGCGGCGCGCGAAATTACGGAAGTTCGCTTTACGTCAAAAGTTTTACCCGCGCTCTGGCGTATTTTTGCTGCGAGTCGAGTTCGGTGTAAAATGAACAATGGAGTTTTTAGATAGATTTTTCGGCGGGCGCACGGATACTGCGCTTCGTTTAAAAAAAAAAAAAAAAAAAAAAAAAGCACCGAACATCGAGAAGCCTCTGCTCCGGGCCGCGATTACGGGCAGCGGCGCTAATCCAGTGCTCAATTTATCGAAAGCATCGAGCTTAAGTCTCCGGGCAGGGAAAAGCGGCTCTCTCGTTTCCCAGGGCATTTTCCCGGCTCTCTCCCTCGTGCGGACCGCCCGCAAGAATCAGACGCCGATACGTCGCGCGCTACGGAGATCACGTGCCAAAGAGTGTACGCGCTTGTGTGTACGTGCGTGTGCGTGTGTGTGTGTGTGTGTGTGCGCGCGGGTGCGTGGAGGAGGGGCCGGAGTAAGCCCGCGAGGGTAGGAGAGAAAGCTCGTTAGGGGAGTAGCGCATGTCCCTGGGGATGAGAAACGACGCGCTCTCGGGCCGAATGCTGCAGAGGAAGGAGAGAAACGGAGTCGGGAGGGAGGGGGGGACCGAGAGAGTAAGCAAAGTCGGAGCCGCTGATATGAAGGTATCGGACTGTGTACATTGTTCAAATTTCTCGGGTGAAAGGAAAAGTCGAGAGAGGCCCGAGAGCTTTTTTAGCAGGGCGAAAATCATTTTTGGATTTTCGCCTCTCGCCTTCAAAGTCAGTTCTCTCGGGCTATTTTACGAGGGCAGATTGAGAAGGAGGTGAACCTGCATTCTTTTGCTTATATTTTTTTAAAAGAAGAGTGTAGACAGATGTGGAATTTTAAATTGGAATGTATCAAGAATTTCAAAATTGAATTTTATGTGGAAATTGTATTATATATATACAATGTACATAAAACTTCTTTATTAATACTTTACAAGAAGGAAAAGTGTCGTTGTATCATATTATATTATAAATTCTGTTTCCGGGCCATAGATGCAGAGTTCCTAGAATGAGTAGAGACGAGTTATACTTTTTTAATCAAACCCTCCAACTTCGATATTAAACTAGTTTTCTGAAAGTTTTTTCGAACGTGTAGATTATTAAAGATCGCCTGACTGCGCGCGTACTACACTATATATATACTTTGAAAAATATTAATTAAAATCGCAATAGGAAAAATTATATTCAAAGACGATTAACTGCATATATAATTTATTTAATATTTTCTCCTCTCAATAAGCGCATTTCACCGATCGATAATTTCATACAGGAGGCTTTATCTTTGTGTAATGCTGATTAATTAAATCAAATAGGATTACGTTCGTTGGAAATTTAAAAAGGAAGAAAGAATACTGCACTCCTGGTGATATATCGCCGATGCTTTATGAACCCCAGCCAGGATGAAAATTCATACCAGTTGACGCATTTCCTCTATTTTAAAGTAAGATCGACTGACTGAGAACATGTGGGTGCCAGGAGAATGAATTCAAGAAAAATGTGAGTAGAAGGATAAATTGAATGTTTATTAAACTGGATAATCCGATAATTTAAGGTGATAACAGGACAATTATGAATGTTTGACAGATCACCTGCACACCAATTACTGCCACGTATTCAATTGAGCTTGTTATGAAAAAATAAAATAAAAAATTTGCAAGTATACAATGTATCTCTAAAAAGTCAAAACAAACTCGACGGTCGGCTGCCATTGTACATTTCAAAAAGAAGACGCATGATTCAGTTGCGCCAGTATAGTTTAGAGTACTACAAACGGTATTATCAAACGAACGCAGCCAATTAGCATCTTAGAAATGCGTGACAGGCGACTAAAGAACGCGATCGAAGCTAGAAGTCACGAAAAACATCGAAATCGCGAGACCCCCGAAACCGCTCACCTTCCCCAGCGCCCCAAGAAAGCCCCGGTCGAAAAATCGGCGCGCACCTGCAGCGGCTCCCAAACAACAAAGAGAGAAAGAGAGAGAGAGAGAGAGAGAGAGAGAGAGAGACGAGAGAAAGGGGGAGAGGGAGAGAATACCGGGGTGGGGGCAGGTTTGGCAGAGCTCTCTCGCAAGCTCTCTCTCCCACCTTCCCCGAGCTTGAGAGCGCGCGCGAGAAAGAGAGAGAGAGAGAGAGAGAGAGCGAAAGAGGCGAGCCACACTATCCATGCGCAGAGAGTCCGCGCTCCGGAGCCGCGGAGGCAGGCAGGCCAGAGAGAGAACAGGCGGTCGCCCGTCAGTAAGGCCTGAACGGTTAGCCGGCCTACTTCGCCCACGCGCGCTCCCCCGTCATCTCCGAGAGCGAGCGAGACAGAGAGACACGCAGGCAGAAACAGAGAGAAAGAGAGAGAGAGAGCGAGAGAAGTAGCAGACGTCCCCGTCTACGCCTCTCACGTGTCCGCGCGCCGCGCGTGCCGAAGACGCCGCCGTCGCCGCCGCCGCCGCCGCTACCGCACACCGCTATCGCGAGGCACTCCACTCCGCTACTCCCGGGCAGCCCAGCATGTCCAGCTGAGTCGGGGGCGGCCCGCCAGCCAGCCACCAGTCCAGCCTTCGCTTCCAGCCAGGGAGGAGAGAGAGCAGCGCAGCGCAGCGAAGTCGTAAGTCGCTCATTGCGTTATCTCCGCGCCGCGCTGTTGCCCCCCTTTCTCCGACTCCGGGGGGGCAGACGGGGGGGGGGAGGGGGGACACGGCAATCGATTATGTGTGTGTGCAAGTATCACTGGCTCCGGGGGTGGAAAATTTTCTTCTTCTCTCTTTCTCGCGGTGTGCCGAGGCTCCGCTCTCGCGCGTGCGCCTCTATCTCTCTCTCTTTTGGCCGGAAGGAGAGCCGAGGGAGAGAAAGGAAGAGAGAGAGAGAGAGAGATAAGGTGCGAGCCGCTGTGTGTTCGAGCCCTCTCTCTCTCTCGCTCTTCCTAAGTCTAGGTAGCCACCCGCTCTGTGTGGAGATGATGATTCTGCGCGGCGGCTCGCGAAATGCGCTCGGCACGTTGCCTCTCGCGCAAAACACAGCCCGGCCCTTTTTGTTTTAGAGCGGACCTCCGTCTTTTTCAGAGGCGAAGCCTTTTGGAGCGCCCGAGAAGACGATCCGAATGCCTTTTGAATTCGGCCTTTTTTTTCGAAACGGCGAGCGGTGGGTTTGGTTTATTTGGCGTAGGATATATAACCTTGCGCTGGAGGGGGTGAGTTTTTCTTTTGAGTTGTTCGCCAAACGTACAACCGTTTGGGAACTGCGCAAAAGTATCGCGTAATGTAAACATTTCAGCGTTGCAGATTTCTGAAAGCAATGATTACTTTGTAAGAGTTTTAAAGAAATGCATATTTAGTATTCTAATGCATGCGTTATTTACTTCCCGCGAATCTTCATTTTTTATTTTATTCTTAAAGATATTTAAACTTATTCTTCAAAAATTTTTTAAACAACAAATTATCAGGCTAAGTTTAGTTCATTAAATTTAGTTTTTGCTGCACTAGAAATAATGTCCCTTCGCGCGAACGGCGCTGAATCTTTCAATAACTGTATTGGTATAAATTTGTAATATTGCAGCTCGCAGGTTTATATTTAGGAATACCAAAATTAATCTGTAGTATCCGATAAATTAATCTTTGAATTTTAATTGACCTGGCGTATGACCTGATTTTAAAGACACATACCCACCCGGAAAGTAATCTTACTTAAATATTATGAAATTTACGGAGAGAAAACATGCCGATAGGGTATATAAAGCTGGCTTGTCTCGTTAAAAAATCACCTCGAGATTTCTTCGTTTACAGCAAGTTTATTACCGTCCATTTTATTGCATTTTTAATAAAGATAACCTGAAGAGGCTAGCAAACTTTAGCTAGAGAAACGTCGTTTTTTTGGAAAGAAAATTGACAAGTTTTTATTTTTTAATTCCTTACCTGTGGGGTGACCCTCAGTGTCGACATATTTATTACTTATTACCGTCCAATGTTTCATTTTTAATGCACATCAATTTATTGCATTCAATAAAAATGCGGTCCTTGCAAGCTTCTTTCTTCGATCCGAAACAAATACAATTACGCAATCGCAGCATAAGTCATTTGACTATGCGTTAATCCCAAGACAACAACTTCCCAATCCCCGAGACGCATCCAAAAATACCTGTATATATACATAATCCACTGACAAGAAACACAGATCACCGCGACTCCCAGGCTCGTCAGTGACCAGCATTCCCTCTGCCAATGAAAATAGATCTCTTCGTCGGGGAAAGGACCAAGAGCGGACTGCAGCTATTCTCGCCTCCGCTGGACAGCCCTACGACGAGCCCCGCGTATTTTTAGCCTCGTGCGTTTTTTTGTTTTTTTTTTTTTCTTCAAATCTCCCTCCCGCACGAACTATTTCGCGGCGCTTATTTTTACGATGCGCGCCGACTTTATTTTCCTCGTTCCGTCCGGGAGAGAGAGAGAGAGAGAGAGAAACCGATGAGATTAGTTGCGCCGTCGCTGCTGAGATTTTTCGCCGCGCGGAGAGCTGGTTCCGGACGTTGGCATGAAAACATCGCCGACAATACAAAGTCAGCGGGGTTGATTAATTGCTCGGGCAAAACCAGCTGATGATTAAAGTCCGGTTTTTGCGGTCATTTCGTTCTTTATCGGAGAGGAAAGAGATTTTTCGGAGGCGGTACAGTGGAGAATTAATCATTTTTTTTTTGGCTGCAATGTTGTGCGTCAAATGAAAAATAATTTTCGTGACGGTAAGGATGAAATTGACCAGTTGAATAAATTATTTCGAACGTCTCAAGTACGCTATTTTTAGCTAACGAATCGACTAAATGGGGATTTAAGCAATAGAAACTTAAGAAATAGTTAAGCCAGATTTATTTTGATGGGAAAAGTCATAAATTGTTTCTAGAGTGCATTTTCAACAATGTCTGTCATTTAAAAGCAAGTCTTAAACTAGTTAGTGCAGTCGAAACTAATGAGCATCAAGTACTAACTGTCTCTTTTGTTTAGATTCAAAACAATCAGATGAAGTGCTTTTCTTTTAATGGTTGATGCTGCCCATCAAAAGAACTTTTCTTCCTGTTTATTCTTCATATTTCTATATTATTACGACTTACTTTTTCCGAACATTTTCGCTTAATTTTCCAAACATTTTAAAAATCTAAATAGATACTTACTCAAAATTATTGAATTTTTAAAACGTATTAGTCCAACCGAGTATTTCCATGAAGCTTTTAATGTTAATAAGATTATACAGAAAATTTCGGTTTATACTAATTCTATAGCAAATGTTTCTACATAGGGATAACTTTGTTGTTACGTATTCAAGTAACTTTAACCACATTTTTCCAACTTCCCTTTACAACTTTAACCTACTTTTTGGTATTTACTTTATTGCAATCATCACATTGATAGAAATGGACTTTCCATCGTTTTCCACGAAGTGGACAGAATTGTGCTTTTACACACTTTTTTACTATCAATGGAATAGTCACGGAAAATGGTTCTAAAAGATTTTTTTGACTTTTAGAGAACAAAAAGAAAATGTTTTTCAAGCTCGTCCATCACTTTATTGTCTTTCCACTTGTTCCACTCATATTCACTATCAAAATAACTGTTACAATAAATTTCCTTTCAAAAAAAAAAAAGAAAAAAAAATCATTCAATCCACTTTCCCCCCTTGTTTTTACATCAGAGATTTACACACACAAAAAAGCTTCAAGCACAGCGACGCAGAATAACCACCGCAGAAAGAAAACGCACTCAGAAAGCGATTAATCACAGCTTAAAATTCCGTCCGCTCCGATCCACTTTTGACAATTAACCGAGGGCTCGTGCACAGAGAGACTTGCACTTGTTTGGAGGCGCGCTACTCGCGGGGACAAAGCGAAACGTTCGCCGCCAGGGCGGCGAGATGAAAGGAAGAAGCCGCCTCTCGCGATAAAGCCCCTTTGCTTTTCAGCGCGGCGAGAGAGAGCCGTGGAATATCACGCGGAGACACTTGCTTCTTTTTTTTTTAATTCGAACAAGTGTGACGCAACCGGTTGTTGCGGCAGCCGCTCCGAATTTCGACGAGCGGCTGCAATTATTGTCGGCCGGAGAGCGGAAGGCGGCGCTTCTCGCGCGAATTATCTGATTAAAAATTAGGTTTTGAACGCGGGGAAGTATGCCGGGCGATTTCGTGACTCGGAGCTTTCCTTTATTGCTATTATATACTACCGGTTGTTACAAGACGAGTTTAAAAGTGTAATAAAGGGTAGAATCGAATGGAAGTATTCAAATTATCTTCAAACGAATAATAAATTTTTGTTATCTTGCTTATTTATCAAGGATTTCGAATGTTCCTCCGTTTCATTGCATGTTTCGACCAAAAATTCATCCGTCGCACATTTATCATGGAAATTGCAAGATTTTGATAGCATCTCAAATTTCGGAACGTCACGCTCGAACAATTTCAAATTCTCAACTTCGAGATCGGAATTTCATCGATACGTAAGGAAGGGACAAAATGGAATCCGATCTCAGACAAAAGATTAGAGCTATAACTCTCTCGGTAAGCCACTGGTAAGTTCAAACTGACTTGGTCTGCGCTGGAAGTTAGGTGCAGGCTTTCCCGAGCAGCGCCAACAGCTGTCATTGACTAAATGTATTGAATGGAAAGCTCGAGCAGAGCTTTTAAATTTAGATTTTTTCCCCGTTCTCTATTTAGCCGAGCTCTGGATGTATAATTAACGGCTTAATTCTACGCGTAAAGAGAATTTATTTTTAAAGTCAAGATTAATAGAACGGCAAAAGAAGGAACATTTTCGTAAAGGTCGAGGATTCTACGGCGTCGAGCATTAATTTCGAATTGAGCCTTACGAGAACGAAAGCAATGAGCGAATGAGTTCGTAACGATTTTAGCTGAAAAATCTGACTGGAGAATGTTGCATCGAATGTAATTATTTAAACCTGACTCGACGAAAACCGGACAACGAGCGCACGACTCACGTAATCGAAGATTTCGGTTCATTTTAGGCGTTTCGCGTTCGTTTAATTCTGCGCTCCCCCGCGGCGAGCTTAAAAAGTGATTGATTCCTCAAAAATGACTGGTCTATCTTCGTCAGCCAAGGGCAAAATTTTTGGAAGAAGGATCGCTCCTAATCTTTTCTCGCTGATTCAGACCTTTTATTATGCAAACAAGGTAGCGAAAAGAGTTTTCACTGTCTCGGACGAGTCTTTTTTTAGATGCATATATTTAGAAACTATTAAATTTTGTTTACATTTTTCAAAACCACCATTGGGATCACTTCGTTTTTTGAAAATTAAAAAAATCTTTCTATTGAGTTGCACTGAATTGAGTTATTAGTTCAAATTCGTTTTGCTAATTAATACATTTTATTACAAAAAATAACGCCCCCTTCCTTTAAATCTCGCGTCAAATCAGTCACCGGCAATTACAATATTACAGGAAAAAGATCGAAAGGCGTTTCGCATTTTAGACGTCTGATCAGCTGACGTTTCATCCCTCGCCGACGAAACAATCTGCACACTTTGATCTTCCTCCCATTTCTAGTCATCCTCGCTCTCAGCGGTGTTCTTTTTTTACGGACTAATTTTCCTTCTCTCCATACCGTCGCGGCCAATTTTCATTTCCTTTGCCAAGCTCGATTTTCTCGAGGTTTCTTCCATGTATTTCTACCTTTGATTTTTCTTCTTTTACTGCACTGCTCTGCCTTTTCAGTTTAGGTGTTTTTGTAATATTTCTTTTACGATAGACGGGGTTCCACGGAGGGTTTAATCATTCAAACGTGAATTTATGCTTTTAAATGTTATTTATGTATTTTTAATAAAATGTAAGAATTCGCAAGTTTGAAAAAAGTAAATGATGGTATATTTTAATAAAGTATTATTAAAATTACTTTTGGGTAATAAAATTTCATGTAAATAGTGTTTTTATTCTCATCGTTGGATAGGTTTTTAATGCAGATTCAAATAATCGTAGATTATTTTTTATTCATAGATCACAATACGTAATGGATGTATATTTCTATATTTATCGTTTAAACTTTTAAAAATACTTTCACGGTTTATAAATTTAAATGTTATAATGATAAATTTGATGCAGCAGTTGAGTTGTGCTGTTAAAATTTTGTTATTAAAATATCAAGAGTCGCAGTTTAAAATCAAAGACTTGAGGATAATACAGCCGTAAAATAAAAGAAAAAAGCCAAGAATCTCATTTTCGATCCCGATGTATTTTTCATCGTAGCTTCAGTGGCAAGCATAAAATTTTAACTGTCGCGGCGAGCATCAACGTTGAGCGGAAATAAGACATTCATAATGGTCCATTAACGAAGGCCGATCGTGATTATCGAAGAAACTAATAGGTCCCCGGGATGCGGATTGAACATGACTTTACCTAAAAAGGACTTGTACTGAATTTTCCTTTGACACTGACGTCATTCTCATACTTTCTGCAGCGTTCCGAAAGCTCGATTCCGTTTATTTATTGTCGGGATTGATATTTTTAAGAAGGCATGTTTCAAATTTTGATATAATAAAGTTCAGAATTGGTGGACTAAAGCGAAACTGAGGCGGGTGAAATAAAACTAGATTTGTTGTGCGAGTATACAATGGTCTTTTATTTTAACTTAAGATTAGAACTATGTACAACTTAATAATTATCAAAACAAATTAAAACTTAAATGTACAACTTAATAATTATCAACACATAAAACACACGCCAAAGCTATAGCGAGTTGCCGGCATGTCTGATCTTTTTGGGCGCTAGAACAGGAAGAGGGAAGAGCTCCTTGCTCTTCTTGGCTAGTAGACGGGTTCTCAAACAAAAAAGTCAGGCATCGATTCCTCCCGTTGTCTCGACAAAATTTCATACATATCTGCAATAAAAAATTATTTATGTTTATAATCATTTCTAATGTCAATAATATTGATAGATTAAATTTCTAGATTGTCCCAGAAAAAGGCCAGCCAATATTGACCGCTAATTTACAAAAAAATAAGCGAAAAAAATAAATCGTCAAGCTTTTGGGTGATCGCACCAATAGATGGGCAACACCAGTAGATTGACAGTTTTATAAGTTATTATATCTATCAAACTACTTATTTTTTAAGTAAAATCTTTAATTTTCATTGCAAAGAAATTTACTACAATAAAATTTAAGCTGATACTTATCAATAAGTGTCCTTTCAACATAAAACAAAGTATCTTCAAAAATAGTGTCCATCTACAAATTTCCTTAAAGGAAAAGGTAATAATTTAATTTTAACTAAATTTATATATAATACGGTTCCTCCATACGGAACTTACCTTCTAGTGATGTCTCCTCTTCCAGCCTCTCATTATAAATGACCATGCTTCCGACTCGAAAGGTGATCTTGTCATTATACGCTTCAATTTTGAATTGATAGAACTTTTTGCAGCTCTCAATCCATTTCTTCTCGTGGATCTCGTGGAACAATCTTGTCAATCCCCAATCCTCCTCTGCTTCTAGCTTGTTCTGCCTGCAATACTTCGGCAGGCGTTTTTGTTTCCGCGCGGAACGTTTCCAGGCCCAATGCTTAAAATCCACGTGGTGGTAGTTGAACATTCTTCTTCGTGGCAAATTGTAAGTTGATTGGGACGATGATGTGCTATCGTCGAAAACGTCTGCGTGGTTTTTTAAGAAGTTTCGATGGTAACGTTTCTGTTTCCACTCGTCAAAATTGACTGGCACGCATCCTCGGAACCGCATTCGGCTGCACATAATTGTAGCTGGTATTGAAACGAAGATGAAAACGTCTTGTTGTCTAAAGCCGAAGAAGCAGACTGACGGTCTTGAAAGTTTGAACGCCCTATTTATACCCCAGAAATAGCCCAGGTATCGAATTGTCGAATTGTCGATTTTCCAAAGAAATGCATTTGAGATCGAACCGTAAATCGATTTTTAAGTATCTCTGAAGTGCAAAGGCTTAATACCTTAATGGTATTTTAATGAAGGTTACCGACCAGGCCAAAAAGTTTTGCTTGCAGAATTTATTGTAAAGTAAGTATTCATTTATTTTATTGTAAAATAAATAAATATTTATCAATTTATTATGTAGCAACTAATTTAAAATTTAAACAAATAAATTTTTTTTTTAATTTTTTTTTTTATATTTAAAATTGGAGAGCAAAACGGCGATTTTAAATAACAGTTTGATTTTAAAAAAGATTTTAATTGAAAAAGACTAAATTTTGTTCAAAACTGTAAATAAATTAACAATGAAGAAACTAAAAATAGAGACTACATGTTTTTAATAAAAGCATTTCAATACACATTTTGTATATTTTGTTCAAAGT
>UCOM01004255.1:0-13199 GCA_900474385.1 Ormyrus pomaceus
TAAATTCTTAACTCTCATTACCTACAAACATAATCAAATAAACTCAAAGGAAGTTGGAAATATAGATCATTAAACTTGTATTAAATGGCAAATAATTATTATATGAATACTCTAAGCCTCACGAGGCGAGGCCGCAATCTTCAACCGTCCGCCCTCCGAAATCTGTAGAATAACAGATAAGATCATACTCAAGCCACGCTAGAATCGCTCACTTATACAAGCCGCTCGGTATAAGGAGTAACTCGTCCTTTCCTAAAGATCGGACGTTACAGGGGCTTGACGTCGTCGTTGACGAGAGCTGCCCTCGAGATTGTTTTTCCCCTGCTTCGCGCGCTCGCCGGGCCTTTTGTTTGTCGCGTTTGTATTTCTAAAGGACCCAAGTGCCGGGATGTATTGAGAGCTCTCAAAGCCGGAGGTTGCGCCGTTGTATAATTTCATATAGAAATTTTATGGCGCTTTTTAGCTTTCGCGCAGGACGTATTGATAAGAGCGGTGCAATTTGGAATGTGTCAGATTCAGCGTTTACTTACGTATATGTAACGAAAGTTATCGAGTGTTGTATTGAAAAATATTCAGGAAGTTCGACAATAAAGAACCGAACAAACGACCGTAATAAATTCAGCAAACGAGTAAAGAACTTTTCCCGGGGCATATATAGTCTTCGTATCAGAAAGACCATAGATTCAATGCTATAAATAGTCGGAAACTTTTCCTCTCGCATTAGACACTCCACGCGCCCTGCATAAACAAGACAAAAAAGAGCGAGGAAGACAAGGGTAAGCGGCCGTCAATCGTGTCGCCGGGAGGAGGAACTAATATCGCCACTTGTTAATCATTAAAGCTCCGCGATTCATTAAAGTTCCGGAGCATTCGCTTCTATATACGTTTGAGCCGCGCGCAAAGCCCAAGTAATTATTTCGGTGACCCGGAAAGGCGCCGCGCGGCGCCTCACAAAAAGAGGAAGAACGCGCCGCGTGAAAATTTGAAAAAGGAACTTTTTCTGACGCGGAGTACGCTAATTGCAGATTATAATTGCTCTTCGCGTTCAAATGGGCAGATTTAACAAAGCCAGTTCCGGGAAGTTGATGCAGTGGCGCTAAAAGGTTTCGAGGTTTTTCCATCGAGCAAGGTTCTGCTAATAAGTGCAGTTGTTTTAATGAATTTTTCATTGTTTTTGCGGATCAATGCGTTGAGGGGTAATTGGTGGAGTTGACAAATTTTTTTAAGTGCCCGAGTGTAAATTCGGATTGTAACTAGCAGTAAATTGGAAAAAATGCTCGCACTTCGACGGGTAAAATAACGAGCTTGAAGTATTTTAATTACCACGAGAATAAATTGCTAACGGATATATACACGAAGTAAAATTAAATTAAATTTTTATAATATTAAATATCAGTTAATGAGAAGGTACAGTAAAAATAAATTTTTGGTTTGAAAAGGTAGAAAAAAAAATCATAAAATTTATTACCTGATGTATGTTCCGTTTTGATTATGATTTGTTAATACATAAACATAAATTTTAATTTTTCGCATTGAGATTTATAATGCTTTCAAACCGTAAATAATTCTGACTTATTCGATCTAAATCTCATTCGTCGTAACTCTCAATTAAGGAAATTTTGTTTTTCAATCTTACTGAAAATTTCCCCGATCTCTACATTCGAAGGCAGGATACAGGGCAGAGCGCCTAACCCTGGAAAATCTACTGTCCATCTGTAATTTAATTTACAACTGCTTGAACGAGTGGCCTTAAATCCGACTCGCGCAGATAAATTGCTAAGCGAGTTACCCCTCTGAACAAAACAGGAATCTTAAAAACTCTCTAAAGAGTAGGGGAATCTTTTAGAAAAAAAATTATAAGAAAATTTTAGTTAAACGCCGAGAATTTCTTTTATTTATTATTTAATTTCGAAGTAATCGAAAAATCAAAATTGTAAATCAGTTCTTGAATGAAAAATAAAAAAATTCTTGCTATCTGATTTGTAATATCAGAATTCTATATAATTTTTTTTTAATACGTCGAATACCCTTCTTTGAATACATATTGTGATTTCTTTTTCTAAAAAGTCCTATCCTCGTAAGAACCTCCTGACGTTCACACGCAAATTCTACCTTTCTCAGGCGTTGCACGCGATTTACCTTGAATTTACTTTCGTTCCAACTATTCCTTCAAGTTGAGAAAAAATGGAGGTCTTACTGAGCATTGTTGAATTTGAGTACTTTTTGAGCTCGCTATTTATTACTTGTTTTAAAAAAGTTAAACAAAGGAATATTTTTATCTTTTACATCAAAGGTTGAATATTGTACACCAATTAATTTTGCATAATTTAACAAATGAATCGATTAAATATTTAATCATTTTTTAAATAAATTTATATGCTATGTCGACCGCGGGATAAAGACGTTAAATATAAATCCATCGTTAACCAGTAAATCTCTGCGTCAAACAGTTTGGGGATAGCCTAAACTGTATAAACGCAGAAGTAAGCCGTACCGCCGAAAATATTAGCTAAATAACCGCGCTGATCAGCTAGGAATACCCGAACTGAGAAGCAGCGGTAGTTTTAGCCGCGTCGAGTACGTAAATTCACTAAATATCGCGGAGTCAATTATTCAACCCTGCTAATATACGAGAGTATAGGCAGAAAAGAAGAAAAATTAAATAATTTTCGTTAGGCCATGACAATTTAAATAAAAAAATCGGTAACTTAGATCTCGGATCGTTTGTCCTCTTCCAGTATGTTGCTTCTGCTTAGTCGGCTGCCGATAATTCTGCTTTCTTCCTTTTTCCCGTAGTGGAACGTGGGTTTAGTCTCGACATGGGTACGGGGTACGATATAACAATGAAGTATAAACTTTCTTAAATATGCGAAAAAATATTGTAAACTTAGATGCAATTTCACTCTTACATCATACGTGAACATAAAAAAGAAAGGTACTTTAGCAGCTATTACAGAAGAGTTATTCAAAAGACTTTTAGTCTTTGCATTTTGTCACTGTTCCGCCCAGCGCAAGCAGCCCGAAAAAGGCAGCCGGTAGGAAACTGAAGCATATGCATGAGGCTGTCAATCAGACGACTGACACTTGCGAGCTTACATCGTCATGGAAACAAGGCTGTCGCCCAGAACAGGTAGCGGCAGTCGATTCGACGCCTATCATCAAAGGGAAATAGTCCAGTCGGTGCAGTTCCAAAACAGGCCATTTCGGGAAATCGAACGTGCATGCATATTTTTGGAATCGCTTCCTTAGAGTCACTCCTAATATTGGGCCAACAAATCAATAGGAAGTTTTGTTAAATTATAAAATTAGAGAAAGAAAAACAGACACTTGTTCGGTTTTATTTTTTACAGCGTCTCTCTCAAGAGAAATGGAGAAAATTCGTCAACAACAACGTTGTAGATGAATCAATTGTCTACAAAAGATGACCAACTGGAAGTTTCTAAGATCAATAGTTAATTTGTAATAAGCCGCAAGTTTCGAGTGTGCGTTTTTTGGAGGTGCTCATATCCTCGTTGCGCGTCTTATCGAGGGATGCAGCGGCGGCTCACTATAGCTAAATCCCGGCGGCTCGATTTGAGAACAGACGGCATGTTTTGGGTCTTTCTCTCGTTCCAGCCGCTTTTCTCTCGCACCACGTCGTTTGACTCTATTTTACTATAGAAATGAACTATTGACCTTCGAGACTTCTAGTAGATCTTATTTTGTAAATAATTTATTCACGCTCATACAACGCTGTTGTTGACGAATTATCTCCATTTCCCTTTAGAAAGACGCTATAAACAATATCCTTAATGTTTAAGGAAGCGGTTCACAAAAAGTGCTATTTTGACTTGACTAAAAGGCGAAGTCGGCCGTTTGTGCGAGAGAAGCATATTACGCACCGAGTTCCTGCATTCTCCTTCACGATCGAATAGTCGAAGAAGGCAAGGAGCGGCCTCGTTTGACGCCGTAATTGAGGCTGAAACCCTTGATGAAATTTTCGGGACCTCCTGTCGGCAAGTCGTCTGAGTGGTCCAGGGCTTTCCAACCCGAAAGTGGCACTTGATTGGGCCAAATTCGGCGTTTTCGTCATTTTTTTATGGCACTTTTCTTGAATATGTGCCAAAAATCAATAATTTTGTTAAGGAAAAACGAGCTTTTGTAATTTGAAAGAAAAACTAAGTAGTTAAGATGTGCTTTTATTCGACAAAGGTTTTAAAAGAATATTTTAGTACAGTAAATTTGATTTTGATTAAATTGAATTTACTTTTGTTGTAAATTTGATTTAATTGGAATACGCTTCTATCTTTAGCTCTAAATACTGAACAGTTTTTTAAAGTTTACGTACTTTTCGAAGAATTTTATTATTAAGCAAATAAGTGTGTAATATAGAGTAATGGCATCATATATCGCATACAGCAGTTGTAAAACCTAATAATTCTTTACGTAATATACTTGCGTAAACACGCCGTATTTCATTCATAGATCTATTTTATAATACATAGTGTCACGGGATGACGCGTTTAAGGGGTCTGATTACGAGGCGTCATCCCGTAGACGATAAGAGGAGGACTTGAGAAGAGGAGTGCATAGGCATCGGTGTAGCTCATCAGTGGGAAGAGCATCCGTCGCGAAAACGGAAGGTCCTGGGTTCGATTTCCAGCCGAGGTAAGTCCGGTGCCCTTTTTTTTTCGTCCTCCTCCGCATTTATTCCGTCGTAACAATAGTATTGAACAGTTATAAATGCATTTATAAATCCAATGGAAAGGCATAATAATATATAATTAATTATTATCATGTTATTTATAACAAAAAGTAAAAGCGTATTTTATTCTTTCATGAGTGTTTTTGTATTTATAGGTATGTATGTGTATTTACAGTAAAACGAAACGTTATGTTTTACTTGATTCAACACCCCACGAAGTTTACAAGCGCACTTTTTCGAATATTTAATCGTTTATACATATTTAAACAAGCTAACCCTCTTGAATCTCAAATGCCGATGAAATACGATGATATATTTGCCTCGCACGCGTCATTTTTTTTCACAATTATTTATATGACCCGTCGAAAGGGTCAGGATCTGTTTATCTTTTATTATGAAAAAGATGGATCCTTAAAAAGGTCCGCCGCTGCTATAATGAAATGGAAAAGCGGGCGAGATAAAGCCGAAACGATGATAAAAGAGGGGATAAAAGAGAGAGTAAGAAAGGGGGGGAGAAAAGTGATTGCCGGTATAAGCGTGATAAACTGTCTAAATAAAAAATGAAAAGTAAAAAGAGGAGGCAAAAATGTTTAGGTTAGAGCTTTGAGGAATATTTTATATGGTGTGCAAAGATTTTTAACAAACTTTCAGACGTGGCATGAACGTTCTTATCCGAATTTTTCAAAATTTCCAATTTTTTTTTATATTTAATGATTTAATAAAATTTTTCAAGCTTATACTAGTTAGAAAATTTCAAAGTTACTGGAGGATTCAGGTAAATCCAGCATAAATGTATACCCAAGTTATACCTGCAGTTTTGTGATTATTTTGTTTGTATTCATAAATTAGTTTTAGTTTGATTTCATCACATTAAAAGGAAAGTAAACAGGAAAAAGTAGGTAAGAAAACTTTTAAAATAAAAGTACGTTTAGTTTTTAATTAAAGCGATCAAGATAAAGAGTCAGATAGAAAATAATTAGTTCCTTACTTACTATCGTATTGCATCGATTTGCAGAATGGCTTGTAATTTACGAACTTTTTCTTTTAAAATAATTGATTTAACTGTTTATTTTTATTACCCCAAGAAGTGACTTTTATTTTTAGTTCTAATAAATTATGCCAATAAACACAATTTGATAGATTTAATAAGACATTCAAAATGCACCAGTTATTAGCAAATAAATTAGTATTACAATTGTCAGTTATTGTCAGATTATTAAATGCATATCAGTAAAGTTGCTTTTTAATAAATTTGCAACTTTTAAAGAAATGCGTGCTCTGCCTTTTGCAACGCACAAAGCGGAAATGAGTTCAGCTCCTTTGGCTTCTTCCAATTTCTCCTCTTCGCACTTTTTGAATATTCTTCTCATCACTTTTAAGCTTTTCTCGAGTAAAGCACAGGAACAAAGCCCTTTTTCTCTTTCCCGAGGCTTTTAAAATATCGCAAGCCGTGCGTCGCGTCTGCTTGAATCCTTTCGCGAAGGACCTTTTCCACGGAGCTGAAAGAGCTATCGTCGAGGTTTAGGGGACGGCATTCTTTCGAACGCCGTAAGCTTAGCGATGAAATATTCTCTGTCGAATTCCTGTGCCATGCTTTCAGGAAAAAAACGTTTGGGTTGTATATTTATTAAAATATTATCAGGGAGAGGTTAAGCATTGGATAAAAATGTAATTATTCGAATTAAAGAAATTGGCAAGCTCGAGGAGAAAAACTAAGTAAATGCTTAAAAGGCTTCATAGTCTGCTGACAATAACTGTGTAAGGAAGAATACTGCTAAACCCGGAATATTCTAATAGCAAAGAATTGTAATAAATTATTTTAAAATTGCGATGTTATGCGAAGGGTAAAGTCTTCTTTCAATATTAGACGTGACAAGGGTGAGCCTGAATCTCCCCATTTTTATCTCTCCTATTATGTCACGCCCAATGTCTGGACTTCCTGTCATAATTGAATTTTGACTCGGTCGTTCAAAAGACAACTTGTGAGAAATCTATAACAGAGGTTTTTTTTAAACAAGTTAATCTTCAAAAAATTTGGAGATAATATAAACTTTGTGTTATCGAACAAGCATAAGTTTGACGTTCCTCAGTGTCGACGCTAAAAAGTATTTCAATGCGTGTGAGCTTAGAGTATAGCACATAATTCTTTTACAATTCTACATACGAAAGCGCAATTCGAAGTTATGGAAAATATCATTTGATAGCTGGTGACCGTAAAAGATACGTAAACTCCGTTAAAACTATGCACACTCCGTTTAAAAAAAAATTTTATTTAACCTCTGCTATCAAATGTCAGAATTACATATTTTTTCATTGCGACGAAGACGGATCCCTTTTGTCGTAATCAAAATTTAGTATGCCGTCCACGCGAGGAAAAGAAAAGCCCACGCCAAACGTCGCGGCTAAATATTAAAGAGACGTCTTCCTTTTGGACGCTGCGCGTTTGACGGCAAACATGACCCTTTTCGTTCAGCCTCCCGAAAGATCGATATCGGAAAGGGTATTGATGATATTGTAAAAATGTAGGGCTGGAGAAAAATTTCTTGCACGTGCTCGAGCTTTTTTATGGCCTCCCCCTTTCTCCAAAATCCTCACGTACGTTTCCCTCTTTCAATTCATTGTTTAAGATTTTTATTGTGTTTTAAACCTTCGCCCGATTTCTACAATGGGGTCTGACTGTATTCTTATCCGTATATAGTCGCAGTTCGTACAAATGTTTAATATCGGGCATTCATTTTTATTATTAAACGGGTATTTTTAGTATTTTTAGCGAAGAAATATCCGATGTCAAGGAATCTTTGCCGGAAAATTTCCTGTTAGTGGAAAGGTTAATTACTTTACAAATAGAACAGTAAAAAAGTCGAAATAAAAAAGGAGAATAAACAATTGTTAAGCTTCATTTATTCGTTGCTACCACCTAGTTTGAAAAGCAGAAGTACATTTTTAGTTACTGTGCAGTACATACTAGAGTCACTCTCCAATTTCAACAATGTAAAGGTGTAAAACAAAGTTGCAACGGCATTTCATTATGCGAAGTAACCTGATTACACTCTTCTGTCAGGTACCGCAAATGCACGCTCTTTTATCGAGCGAGGCTTGTGGCTTTTTTCATCACACGCACTCGTATTCTTACTCTTTATTTTGCTCGCTGCAACCTCTCCACCTCGCTACCTTTTCATTCTGTTTCTCATTAGAGAAAAATCTCTTGATTAAAATAGTTTTATCAAAATGATATAAATTTCCTTGCGCTCGTTAGACGACGATTTATTTTTAGAGGGGTTTTTTTAATGAGGACTACTGTCGTGTTAATGAAAGTAACTAGTTTGCTACCATTTTAAATTTAAAATGTTCAACTGGGCAACTGAGAAATTTGATGCATAAAACATGTTTAAACTGCCTGGGAATAAGAGAAACTAGTCATTTTTCTGTGAAAATGATTTCCTGTAATAATATGATACGATTAATAGATTCGTTAATGTTTGTTTTTAAAAATATACAGCAAAAATTATTGCTATTTTTATCAAAATACGTAGCCATGCAGAAGTAGAGAAAAGATTAAACTTTGAAAAAACTGTATAATACTTTTTACCCGAAAGGGATTATGACTGCAGACATAAATGCCAGGGATATTAGAGTTTTAAATGAAGCTACGGCAAAGAATAAAAATATAAGTTTTTTAAAATTCTGTTATTTGGATCTTCAAATTTTAATTTTCATAATAAAAATTGAATTGAAAATTGAATAATATAACTCATTAATTTCTGATAAATATATTACAAGCAGACAAAAATAGAATTTTAGAAAACACATTTTCAATTTAAATTTAAGCAGCATCTAATTTAATGAATATTAAATTAAATTAATTATATTTTAATGAATATAATAGTAAGTTTGTTTAATTTTTAATTCATATTAAATCTGTTTATCAAAATTTATTGAAGTTGATAATGCGTGCATTAAACTGCAAAATAATTTTTAATAATTATTAATTTATATATAACTATTAATAAAACTAATAAACACACATTTTCAAGTACTGTTTTAACAAAAAGTATTTGTAAACAAATTATAAACCTTACTTGTCTACTGTGGCATCGTTTTACCACAGACTTGATGCATTCATGATCCAATATGCTCGCATCATTAACGGTAATATTCGAATTCGTTCACGGATAATTTGATGAGATGCCGCAAAGTGTCAATTTTTATAATTACGTTGCGCTGAAAGCTCTCTTCTCAAAGCTATTAGTGAATGAGCTTTTGAATATGAAGTAGTCATATGATTGAATCTCATCAAAATTAATCGTTGTCGTTTAGTACAAAATGCGTACAGTGTACGACGAATTAAAGTCATTCGTATAAAAAAAAATTGCTTGCTTTACGGTGTCATGAGCCGCTTAGCTACCCGAGGACCCGCGCTCGGCCGCTGCGCGCTTCGTCTTACGAAGCGCGCGGCCATTGCGCATCGGTTTTCGGGAGAGTCAGCAGTGAGCGATGCTGCCCAGAGGGTCTCGCGCTCAAAACTGCAAGACGTGCACTTTTGAGCGTGGGACCACTCGCCGTCGACGGTCGCGACGGCGGGCGAGCACTCGGATCTCCGGCGACCGACGACGGAAGCACACCTCTGGCTCTTGAAGTCTCTATAATAAAGAACCTTATCATCTATAACAACGGATATATTTATTTAAAATGTTTTAAAACGAAACCTTAAGAGAAGAGGTCAAAAGATAAATTTTTTAAAATATAAAAAGCTCGAAGTTGACAGAACAATTAAAATCCGGCTGTAAGTCCAGCCTGAAGAGTTTTCTTGAATTTCACGATCTACAGCTGATACAAAATTATACCATAATAATTAAAGTCTGAAAATCCAATGACTGAAATGCATTCTGATTTTAATAAGACTCAAAACGATTAAAATAATTTCAAAAAAATAAATTTTAAATTTTGCAGGTGTTTTATTAAGTTCTTTCTCTAAATTTTGTTCCTTTAATATTACTTCAATATTCAATCTATACAATTTTATATTATACAACAAAATAAAAAATAAAAATTTAAATAATAAATAACATTATTTTAGCAAATTGGTTATCCGTGGATAAAATATTTATTGCACTTGACAGATTTATTATTCTGGAAAATTCATTTTAAAAAATAACCTACAACTCTTTTGATCTCCACAACATTATTTAATACAAGCAATTCACTCGACACTCGCTATACGTACACCAACAGAAAGCAGCGAATTTTCAATCTCAAGCTTCAACCGCAGTTTTCCAATAAAAACTCCCACTTTTCCGTAATACCAACTCTAGACAACGGACTCTTACCCCAACTCCCACGCGCACAAACCGACAAACAACTATTCGCGTTCGATTATACCATCCATCATAGAGGTGACCAGTGGATATGCGCCACTACCACCACTGCCGCGCGCGAATTTTCGCGGTTTGCGGCGATCCGCGGGAAAATACGGACTCGGGATCTCGCCGCGTCGTCGCTAATGGACTTCCCCGAGCGGCGATATGAATTACAATTTGCTAAAGTCGCGAAATTAATGAACGCCCGGCGAAAGAGCAGATCAATCGATCTGTTTGACGATGCAACTCTATGCTGCGTTGCTATGCTCTTATTCGCTTCTTTTTTCGTTTTGGGCTCGCAAAAATAATAGCGGTAATCTGTATTATACATTTTTTAATACAAACTTTATAATAACTTTCAATACAATCTTAAATTTACACTTTTATTTATGCTTTTGATGAGAAAGTAAGTAAACTTTGGCTATATGAATAAATTTACAATTTTATAGTTGAATTCAATAACTCAATTTATTTTGTTTTATAGAACAAAAATTGAATTGAATTAAATTTTATAAATTAGTATTAAAAATTCAATTACTAATTTCTTAAACATATATATACAATTGATAAATAACAGATACTTCTATTCAAAGATATGCAAAACCCAATTCCGATAATTGAAATGTCACGACTTTTAGAGAATTTCAATATGTGTTTTGGTTTATTCAAATTTCATATAACTGTGAGTTTCGTTATTTTAAATGAAAAAACATGAAATAAATACCTGCTAAAATTTTTTTAAAAGTTTATTTCTTATTAATTACATCAAAAGCTGTATGTAATCGGAAAGTGAATTAAAAATATTATTAATATTTAGTATTAGTATTAATTAATTAATAATTTTAATTAATTAATTAATAGTTTTACTAATAATTAGCTCTTTAGTTAATTAATAATTTTACTAAAAGATTAATAAAAGCTTTCATAATAATTTAAAATTTAATAAATTATCAATTATTTAGTCAAAATGAAGTCTGCATAATTTTGCCCTAAAAGCGAACTTTTTTTTATGTATTTTCATGTGCCGTTAAGGCTCAAAACTCCCAAGTCGTCTTCGTTTCATCGGCTATCCAATTAAGCAAAGATATTAAAGTCGAATTTCAGGCAGCGCCTTAATTATAATATAAAAATCATTATCAGCAAATGCTCTTACCCTTTCGGACGTTTTGATCTTGCTTTGCAATTCCGTATACTTTTCGCCCTCGGCTGCCTCTTTTAGCGATTAAGTTTAACAGGACGAGTACCTATATCTTTCTCCCCCGTGACATCTTGACTATCTTTTAGCTCTTTGTGAAAGGGGGGAGGAGCTTCAAGTTTGAGAACCGCTTTTGGCGTTGCGCAGCTTTCGCACTTGACTATTGCTTTTTCCTAAAGAGATGGCATTAAATACCGGGAAGTTCTGCCTTTTATCGGTATTTATGTTTCAATGACTTTACTATGTTCCCGAATGTATAAAATATTTCACTCAGTTTTAAACTGTTTTAAAGGTAAGGCGAGATATTGGGAATAAAAATAATTATCTTCTTTTCAACATTTTGCTCCATAAATTTCTATACAATCAATACTTTTTTATTTATAAAAACATTTTCTTTGCATGCGTTTAACTCCTGTATGAATTCAATTTTTGAAGTCAATTTTTGCCTTCAGATAAAAAGTGTTCTAATAACAAAGTTCCGTACCTTTTACATCACGATAAAAATTGAAGCATTGTGTTATCCAAGAATTCAGATTTGATTTCAGTCAAAGGAGGAACGTAAGGAAGGTAGATCATAATATCGAAGGAATGAAATTCCAGTTCCTCGGGTTGAAGGAAAGGGGTAATGCATTCTCTACACTCGATATTGTGAGAATAGAGAATCCGAAGCTTGGCACGATCAATCGCCCCGATTGTTTTTTATGTCCTACCGATGCTGTAGTAACCAGCTCTGCTCTGTGAACGGCACATTCTAAAGTTGCCTTATTGATTACGGCAAAGACAATTCTTCGCAATTGGGTAGCTATTTACATTCTGTGTTATTTATGCTGTTCATTTATTTATAATTGAATTCACTATTCAAATATGCTGATATTACATTAAAATGTTATTACATTAAATATATACAGTTTACAGTAGAGATGCAGAGGTAAGTATAATAGAAATTTTACTATAAATATTTTGTAAATATATAGTTTAATTATTTGGTACTAAATGATTCTGCAGTATTTAATGTTACGTTTTAATATTCTTTTTTATTTTTATCCTTAATTTTATTTATAAGGTTGGTTTTGTATAGATAATTTATATGTGATGATAACTCGTCTATAAAATGAACCATATTCTCTTTAACAGAAGAATCGTCACATCTAAAAATTTTTATCGCAAAAACTCCTTTTGCAATACATTAAAAGCCCTTTCAAGATCCCACTGAAATTGTTTTCCTTCGTGCACGAACAAATAATCAGCTAGCGGGCGGGGGCAAATCGACTTGCCGCGAGGGCAAACATCGTGCGCCTGGAACCCTGGCTTTGATTTCCTGCGCTGTGTGAAATGCAGAGAGAGTGTACGTGAGAGAGAGAGAGAGCCCTTGACAAGCTAGCATAAAGAACCCATCGATCGAGTTGTACAACAACTAACCAGTCGTACTGTCGCTTTTTGAATTCGGAAACTAATTTCTGCATTAATTGTGTATATAAACATGCTTATTCTTATTCTTCTTCAAAAGTAGTTTCTTCTCAGCGGAGTTTTTAACAATTCGATCAGATTATTCGGATAGTTCATGTCTTTCCTTGATAAATAAAAGGGGTATAAAAACAATAGTACATTATGCAACAAGTTTACGTGTTGATTAGATTAGACAGACAAGTGCTGAAAATACCTCATCCGAGTCTGAAATAGCTTTTCTCCCCGTGTTACACACCGCGTTTTTGTCAACGAGGGCATGGAAGGCCCACATTTAGCGTTAGAAAGTTGGGTAGATGATCGTGTATTTCAAATCGTGCACAGAAATAGTAAAAAAATAGTTTAAAACAGAGAAAAAAACCGCTGCCAAGTCATTGGCAGTTCAAGCTTCCTCCTAACTAATTTATTGTTCCATTATTATCTCGTTTTTATTATTATTTTATTTTTATATGCTCATTTTAGAATTTAATGAAAAGCTAACAAAATTTAAATATAAATT